>JANHAO010006036.1:0-21853 GCA_026873985.1 Saraca asoca | reverse complement strand
GATACTCACTCACTCTATATTACACAATTGACTACGTGCACTTGCATAATTTTGAGTGACAATTTCATTTTAAAACTCACACTTAACAATTATGTATAAAAAATTATTTTTAGTAGTAAATTATTAAAAAAATATAATAAAGAAAGAGAGTGCAATAAGGGTTTTTGTCTTTATTATTAGAATAAAGACAATAATGGTAAAAGAAAAGAAAATCTTAATCTTCTCTTTCTATATACTTAATTATTGTCTATAATTAAGTATTAATAAATTTTAGAAGTGTAATTAAATATCTCTAACAAGTGGTATAATCAATTGTTGAACCTATAATTAATTATTAAGTATTCTAACCTTGATATCAAGCAAGCATGATGTTGATGGTGGATTTTGATTATACCCAAATCCGGCCAATGGAGGGGTTCTTTCAAGACCCAAGCTATTTCTTGGTCACTAAGGTAGTAGAATGGTGCTAGATGGCTAGAGGAAGGGGGAGAAGAAGGAAACATACAGAGGTTTAACGTGGTTCGGCCAAATCTGGGTAACATTGGACCCTACATCCATAGAGGTATCTGTTATATATTTGAGTATAATTTTACAGAGTTTTGGCCCAGAATCCTCTTCTTTTACAACGATTCTAGCCCCTATTTATAAAAGCATGGAGGGGTACAAATGAAATTAAGTAAACTATACATCTGTTACATCAAACATTAAATGAACATACTATAGATTGGCTTTTGCAGGTTGCTCTCTGCGGGTGGAGCCCGATGATCGTATTTTGCAAAATGGTGGTACAAGTTATTTGTTGACCTTATGCTCGACCTCAGTGAACTTTTGGCTGGGTAGGATTTCATCCTAGTGAGCTGGAGCTCATACGCTGGGGTTGCTATTGGTTCGCGACCTCAAGCTCATTCAATTAGTAAGCTCGGATCCTTGGTGAGCCGAAGTTCTTTACATAGCGACCTTATCGTCTAGCAAGCTCGTTTCTTCTATCAAACTTGGTTCCTTCTGAGCTTTTCCCAGCCCACTTCGCAGTGTCAAATTTTACTAATAACACTAGCCCCCTAACTCTCAATTCGCTTTGTGGACTGGGAGTTGTGATTCTTTTTGGAAGGGTTTTCTTTTGCAATCAAAGTCCTTGGTGTTTAGTTTGTCGTGTAGTCACTTTAAACTTCACTTCACCTGAACCAGACCATACTTCTTTCTGAGCATGATCTCCAGTCATTGGCGTGGCAATCCTATTCTTTTTGAACCGTCTAATTCGAGGGCAGCCAATTACCCTTTGGGTCTTCCAGTGGACCTGATTGGCCTATAAAATGCTTGTGAGGCTCTTCAGGTTTCTCAGTGGAATGCTTCTCTAGGTGCCAAAGTTAAGCCCCTCATGTTTTTGATAGCTTGGCTTCTGATGAAGTTTTCTAAGGTGTGTATGGCCTACTACAGAAGATCTCAAGGCATGAATGGCCTACTGCATGTGACTCCCATGGATAGCTCTTTATGCTAGCTACAAGGAAGTCTTGTGCAGATCCTCGATTATTTCCTCACGATCCTGCCATGAGTTTTAGCCTTACCAGTCAAACTCTTGATGCTTTTTTGAATTGCTCTGGGCTTGGGTCAAGAGGAACCATTGGCTTAGGAGGGATATAAGCAGGAGCAGTTGGGCTTGCTAGTCTTCCTGCTGGTGGGAGTTCATCTCTCAGTAGCTGGCCTTTTGCTTTCAACAATAACTTTAGGTTCTCTTGCTTTTGATCCTGTACCTTGGATCTTCTGATGTAGATTTATCTCATTAAATGAGGTTTTACTGAAGTGAGCTTCCTTTATAACTCTTGAATTGTTATATTGAACATTCTGCTTGCACGAGTTACTGTATAATAACTGAATGAAATATTTTGATGGTGGCCAATTGGTTGTATTTTTCAATGAATCTGGACATTTTGTACCTTGAGTAGATAATGAGTTTTTTATCCAGAGAGATCGCGTGTAAGCTGCTAATTAATAAACTGCATGAGAGCTACGAATGTTAGGTCGTATGAGAGCTATGAACATTAGGTCACATGAGAGCTATGAACTATGGTGATCTTGTTGCTTTAGGTAAATAATTAGGTCAATTTTGACACCCTTGTGCTTCAGTGAGCACATAGCTATACTGGGATTGAGTGTTTAAGAGCACCTCCACACCTCGACGAGCACACAGCTAAGTTGGCATTTGAATGTTTGAGAACGCCTCTGCGCCTCAGCAAGCATGCAGCTACACTAGCATTTGAGTGCTTAAGAGTGCCTCCACACCTCAGCAAGCACGTAGCTACGCTGGCATACTAGATTCGTACATTATAATTAGCAAAATAAAATTATACATTGATGAAGTCAACAAATAGAAAAACTAAAGCACATTGTCAATATATAATCCAAATTGAAGCTCCTCGCTCTTGGCTAGGATCTTATTGAGGATGTTGAGATCGCTACTCCATAGATCGCACCACATACCCTTGCAAGCGACCTCTTTTGATGAGGTCTTCTATTGCATCCTTCAATACCCAATAGTTTGAGGTGTTGTGTCTAACCTCATTATGGTAGGCGTAGAATTTATCTTTATTTCTGTGCCGACTAGGAGTCCATCGAGACTTGGGCTTCTCAAAATCTTCTCTATCTCATTCTACTGGGAATATCCTATCTTAAGTATCAGATAGAAAATAATAGTTTTCGTGGTGACCTTTGTATCGAGGCCACTCACCCCTACTTCTCTTAATGATCTGAAGATTGGAGCCATCCTTTCCTTCTCTGTGGCTGCTTTTCCTTTTTGTGTTCTAATCCGAGCTAACTGCCTCAGGCTTTTTTGAACTCAAAGTCTCTTCCCACCTGATTTGCTTGGTAGCTCATTCGTAGAACTCGCCCAGATCACTAATAAGAGATTTGTAAATATTATTGTAAAACTTTTTATCCTTGCAAAGTCCCTGTAGATATGGCAACCAGAATGCATTCGTTTGAAGGATTACTCATGCCATTAACTTCACGCTTGAATCGAGCAATGTAATCCTTTAGTGACTCATCCTTTCATTGAAAGATCGTAGCGAGATGGCAAGGTAGAGTGA
Organism: Saraca asoca; assembly: GCA_026873985.1. Lineage (NCBI taxonomy): Eukaryota > Viridiplantae > Streptophyta > Magnoliopsida > Fabales > Fabaceae > Saraca > Saraca asoca. Next base: position 18,773 of record JANHAO010006036.1, on the reverse strand, counting down.
GCTATCTTTTCAACTCTCAATACTAGCTGACAAATTTCTTCTAACACTCTTTTTAGCTGCCCATATTGTGAGTTAGGAGACTTCTGAACCATGTCAGAGGCAAGCCCCCTAATGTTGTTAGGAAGATAGGGCATTTCATAAGGGGATTGATCGTCATGAGATCCATCTGAACATTAAACACATCTAGATAATCATACAGGTCTTTATCCCCATCATAGAGTGGAATTGAGGGAACTTTGAACTTCGAGGGAAGGGGCTGCGCTTCAATTTCTTCAGTGAATGGTGACCTTGCTTCATAACAAGCTTGTTTATCTAGAGCTCGAAAATGCTCCTCAAATTGATTCACCCTCTAGAACAACTCTTTTACAAGTGGGTCTCATACCAAAGACCATTGATTCTCTTGGTTGCAACTGCAATGACCTAGAATATGCTATTTGCTAGCTCTACCCTAACATCTGGCTTAGTGTTGTTGGCAATCATTTCTAGGTGTGATGACTTTAGCCTGCCTTCGTAAACCCTGAGCCTAGGTTTGCGCTAATGTGGTGACTACTCTAATCAGCCCTCCTATCATATTTTCTAGCTTTTCCTAGTGTTGAAGCTAGACTTAGATTCCTTCACTCCCATTTGTGACAGCAGCAAGTTGAAAAGAGCTAGCTGGGGGCAAGAAGGTAGCAGTGCCTATAACAGGAGCTGTAGAAGAATTCGTCGAAGACATGTGACCCTCTGGCAGTTTAACTTGAGCATTTAAAGTTCTTATGGTTCTCTCTCTGGCCACTGCTACTGCACAAAGGATTAAACAAAAGACAAAGGATCAACCAATACAGAAATAGGTCCCACTAGGCGTGCCAAAATATTGATAGTGAATTTTGGTTATACCTAAATCTAGCCAATGGAGGGGGTTCTTTCGAGACCCAAGCTGTTTCCCAGTCGTTGAGGCAGTAGAATGGTGCTGGATGGCTAAAGGAGGGAGGAGAAGAAGGAAACACACAAAGGTATAATGTGGTTCAGCCAAATCTGAGTAGCACCAGACCTTACGTCCACGAAGGTATCTATTATATATTTGAGTATAATTTTACAGAGTTTTGGTCCAAAATCTTCTTCTTTTACAACAATTCTAGCCCCTTATTTATAGAAGCATGGAGGGGTACAAATGGAACTAAGTAAATTGTACATTTGTTACATCAAACATTAAATGAACAAGACTACCTAGAGTACTATAGACTGGCTTCTACAGGTTACTTTCTGTGGGTGGGCCTGATGGCTGTATTCTGTAAAATGGCGGTACAAGTTATTTGCTAACCTTATGCTCGACCTCAGCTAGCTTCTAGCTAGGTAGGACTTCGTCCTTGCGAGCTAGAGCTCATACGTTGGGGCTGCTGCTGGTTTACAACCTCGAGCTCGTTCGACCAACGAGCTTGGATCCTTAGTGAGCCGAGGTTCTTTGCATAGTGACCTCGTGGTCTAGCGAGCTCGTTTCTTCTATCAGACTTGGCTTCTTCTGGGCTTTTCCTAGCCCACTTCGCGGTGCCAAATTCTATTAATAACACATGAGAATTTATTAGGTAGACATTGCAAAAATATATCACTATGATTTATATTATTTCTAAAAGATAAAAAAAAATTCATTTCAAACTAATGTAAAGATTATATATATATTTAATCTAGTCTTATGCTTTGAATAAATTCAAGATAAATAATATATTTTACAATTGCAATGTTATACCAAAAATGCATATCACTACAATTTGTATTATTTCTAAAGGATAAAAAATAAAATCTTTTTGAATTTCAACATAATGTAAATTTAAATATATATTTAATTTAGTAATCACTACATGAAAAAAGTAAATATCCAACATTTTTCTATCGGATAACAGGCATTGGAAAAATGCTGGTTGGAAATTTTTTTTGATGTATGTAAACATTGGAAATTTCTGATGTTTTTTTTTTAAGCTTCTACATCTCGATGTAGCAATGTCACGAAGCATTTTTTTATGCCCACATCCGCCATTGATATATGATGATATGGCATATATATCCATTAATTCCAACATTTATGGATGTTGGAAATAATGATGTAGCATTACACATCATTGTTTCTAACATCTATATGTTGGCAAGGTCATTGGAAATGATGACGTGTAAAGCCACATGATTATTTTCAACATTCGTAAATGTCATAAAAGATGTCGCAAATGATGATGTATAATGTCATATCATTATTTCCAACGTCCTTTAATGAAGGGAAAGGATGTCAAAGTAATTTACGATAACTCTATTTGTTGGAAAGGATGTTGGAAATTATAATATAGTAGAAATTGAGAGACCTTTAGAGATATACCTAATAATAACAGTAGTAGTAACATTTCATTTGTAAAAAAATCCACAATAAACATAACCATATTATTGTGTTCAACATCTAAAAAGTTTCAAATATTATTCAAGTTATAAAATGTCACAATGACTCATAAAAAATATCCTAAATCTTCCTCATTCTCTTCTTCTTCCTCCTCCTCAATAGCATCTTCATTTGTAGGGATGTGAGATTATAGCCAAGTTTGTGATGGAACTCCAAGATAATATGGCCATACACTTGGATGTGGTGGCTACATCTAAGAATATGGTGGAGTTGACTGTTATTCTAAAGGACGCTACATCCATGGATAATATGGAGGAGGCATTTAGGAAGGTGAAGGCGGCATTTGGGATGGTAAAGGTGGCATTTGGGAAGATGGAAGAGGCATCTGAAATGATGGATAAGGCATTAGAGGCAACATCCATGATGCACAAGGCATAGGAGGCTGCTGCATAGGTGAGGCTTGACAAACTCCAAAATATTGAATTAAATATTTCACACTTTCTTGTAAAGCATCCATCTTTTTTTCCATTTGAATTTGTCTTTGTGAAGAAGAAGAGCCTTCAATGTGATGCATTGTTGACCACATCGTGTGTGCTTGTGATCGTATTCCATAAACTTAACCCTTTTTTGTCCTACAACCTACCTCTATAATTGAAAATCAGACCTTCTATTGATATTTGAGTGGATAGCAATTTTTCCTTTTCTTTATTAAAAGAATCCTAAAAAGGAAAATGAAATATGCAAAAGAAGCTTAAGAACCTACATAAGCCAAAAGTAAAATGGAATTCTTTAAACTTAACTAAGCAAACAACTTACATATTTTTAAGCAGCATAATAATCCAACCATTCCTCTACAATCTTCTCTTTTTCTTCTTATGGAGGTTAAGAAACACGTCAGGAAATTCGGCCTCTATTCTAGTTTGTTTTTCCTATTTTGCACATATTTAGCATTGTAAACAACTTAAAACACTCATACACAATCAAATCAAAGTATATATATATATATATATATATATAATTTTACTTGCATATCTAAAGGCATGCTCCATGACTGATATAGAACCTCCACAATGAAGAGATGTGCCTAAATTTGCAGCTCGATTCTTCTTATTTTACTCATACAGCTTCTTAAAATTTGTATTGTTCTAGTAAGCCAACAGATTATCCCAGATATAATCATTAATCCAATTAGTTTTTTTTTTATTTTTTTCAAGCCTCATTGAATGCATCTGACTATATTCTTGACCCCTAGTAGTTAAAAGACTTCCATAGCACTAATAATTAGCAAGGTTTTATTTGTAGTACTTCTATAAATTGTAACCATACATGTGACACAAAAATAAAAAAAATTAAAAGTTACAATTACACAAGAGCAAATAAGAAACAATAGATAGTAAAATTTGAAAGTAAGTATGAAATAGCAAAAATTTCCTCTCAAACAACATCCTTCATGCCTATTGCAAAATGCTTGTCCATTTTAACCATGCTTCATTAAAATTTGTTTGCACAATCTCCTTGATTCTATGCATGAGCTCTTTTGTGGAATAAAACCTATTGTAAAGTTTAAAAATATCAAAACATATATAGTCTTAAATTATTTATATGCATAAACATTTAAATAAAACTTTAGATACTCACGTTCCATCAGGCCCTAGGATTATGTTTTCATTAGGCTCAAAAGTATATCATTGATAGCCTATTCCAATGCTAGTTGTTACTATATAAGTGGAAGTAGATTAAAAGATAATACATGAGGTGATTAGTGAGAAGGCTGAGAGGGAGGTCCCATAGGAGAATGCTGCATGGAAGATACCATAAGATGAGGCTAGGGAGAGGCATCATACCATAAGGAGATTATGTGGGAGATGTAATACTAGGATTAGGGGATTGGGTGGGAGGGGCTATACTAGTAGGAGAGACCATACTAGTAGGGGATTGGGTGCAAGAGGCCATACTAGGAGTAGGCATAAACATGTAAGCTGATAAGGGACTGTCATTAGATGGTAACCTAGTTGGGGATGGCTCTGATAAGAATGATGGGGTGGAAAGATTCTTTTTTTTAACTTTGATTTCACCTTTTCTTTACCTTTCTTGATGTCATCTATGTTAAACAAAATTAATATAAATAAATAAATAAGCATGTTAAAAAAACATAAATATACATGAAATATAAAAAATGCAGGCAAATATGATATAAATGCATTCAATTAAATATACAACCTGTCAATTAGAATCAATATAATTTATTTGATCAGCATCTTTACTATTTTCTATTGAATCATTTGAATCTGTATAGTTAGGTTCTTTATCTTCATTTCCTGATTCTTCATCTTCTTCCACATTATTATTTCCTATTAAAGTAATAGGCTCAACTTCCTCTAGTCCACCATTGATGTCAAACAGACTATCAATATGCTCTAACTCAAGTATTAGATGTATAATGAATATTACCTTATTTTGATAAGCACGTTCTAATGTAATATTGTTTTCAACCAGATCTCTTAGCTTGATTTTAATTATGACCTATCAATTGTGCTTCTCTCTTATTGATTTCGGATAAGATGCATACATAATATATTTGCGTTGTTTGGTGTGCATATATAAACGGATCATATTTTGAGTATCTTCTAGTATGTTTCACTTCCACTATTCCATACTCTTTGTAAATCTTCATTCCACAATCAATCACCAAATCAAACCATTCACATGCAAATAAAACTAACCTTTTCATGGGCAAGGCAGGGTATTCAATTTTTGTAACTTCTTCAAGAATCCCATAAAAGTCATCTTTGCCAATGTTAACATTTCTTGTACCCTTTACGCATATTCTATTATTATTTGTCTTCTTCCCTTCACTACATGACGAAGTATGGATTCATTTACAAAATAAATTGGCCATGGCTTGACCTTTCTAGACAGACCATACGCTAAATCACATGGACATTCATTATTCACACCATTTTCTAGATTTAAGACCTATAGAAAAGATAAATTATTATTAGAATTAATTAAGAAACATAACATTGATTATATACTACATATGTAGATAAGAAATCTATAATTCTTAGAAATTCAATTTTAATAGCTGTTACAAACAAATATAAGATGTAATCAAGGTCTCAGACAAAAGTTTTCAATGCATGAAGAATAGAGGTCTACTTTTTTGGATCATCAAATTAAGATCAAGAATGCACTTCTACAAATGCTTTAAAACTCGACTTTGGAATGATTTTCATCTGAAATAAATCAAGGTTCATGGAAGTCCCTCATGAGTAAAAATTGTAAAGAAGATTAATGTTCTTTGTTGAAGGAGCAAAGATTAGAGCCTGTAAACAAAAACCTATAGACTAGGGACTAGAAATACAAGGATCATAGTCTACAGCCTACAAACAAACACTAACTATAGACTAGGACCAGAAATACAGAATCCCAAAATGCATGAACTATAACATCCTCTGTATTCAAAAAACCAACTCACACATGATAAGCAATTTGAATTTACAAACAAACATGACAAAACCAACTGACAAAGTAAGAATGTCAATTTTTTTTTTTACAGCTGAAAAATATCAATTAAGATATACTATGTAACAAGTGGTGTGGCACATTTAATTATTAAACACTTTTCAAGCTTCAACTAGCAAAAAGTGGCTACAGAATCACCATCTCTTACCTTATTTTTCCTAATTAAGGATTTACAGAAACCCTTTTATCCTTGAGAAAAAGATAGACAGATAGAAAATCTCAACTAAATGAATTTAGTAGCATATTTATGTCCACTTTGCTATCACATAAATGCATCCACTATGTTGTTAAATAGGTACCAATTAAGTAAGAAACAATATAATTCATCTTCATCTTGTTGTAGATGTCAACATAAATTTGGCTGTCAGGTAATGCATATGCCAACCACTATCTATTTTCTACACAAACTATTTGAAAGTTATAATGTTGAATTCATCAAAATTTGGAAACATAAGAGAATATATGAGAATTGAAACATTAGCAACTTTTTAACTCAATGAATCAATGTAAACAACTATCATATGTATTTCACCATACAAAGATTGAAAAAAATGCCATGAAGTTATAGGTCAAATGAACTTATAAAACTCACAAATTTGAGAGACAATCAATAGATAAAGGTATTACACCCTTCAATGAGTTGCTCGATAAATCCTTGTATTTGAACTTTGTATTAATATCCTAAATGTGTACTAAAATTAGTTGAAGATAAATACTATGATCCTAGTTGAAATGAAACCTGGAACACAGACATCTCTAGAAAAAATCTAGCAACCACTTGAAAGCAAAAAAGCATTCTTTACAGAACAAATTTATGTCAACTAACACAACTCAACAGAAAATTGATAAAACAATGGGATAGCAAATGGAAGTGGGGGTCTCACAATATATTTAGGTAAGAAAGATTTCCAATCTCTGATAGTATCCCACCTTGAAAATAATTAGCTTTTAATTACCTTCCATTAAAATCAATTCAAGGTCGTCATCCTTCCATGTGAAAATAGTGGAGAATATCAAAATATATTACAAGTAAAGAAGTCATCACAATACAATTGGTAAACTTAACTTACAATGCTTTTAGCTCAATATAATTATTCATTTCAAATGAAATAGGCATTTAAACAATAGTAAGATACTAAAAACCCAAAAGGGTGAAATAAACCCATAATCTAAACAACCTATTCATAAACTCCGATTTCTTCTATTAGACTTGGATAGAGATAAAAAAAAACTTTCATTAATCATACAGAGTAACAACAAAATAGACAAAAAAAATAGAACAAAATGGGGAAATTACTAAAAAAATCAAACGTAAAATCAAGAAAAATGTTAACAGATTGTATAGTTTGACCTTATGAAATGAATGTTCAGTGGCGTTTAATGGTCAAAGAGGATAACCAGGTGATTAGGCGGCAACTCAAATCCAAACGACGATTAAAGGCACCGAAGCTCATCCAACAGCATGACTGATAGCATTGAGGGGTGAAGATGTCATTAAGACTATTAAAACAAGATGAAATGCAAGAGAGAGAGGAGGCTGTTGTTAGGGTAGAGAAAGAAGACAAAATGGGAAAGAGAGGGGGTTGTCCAATTTTTCATTTGGATTTATTTGCGTCAAATGAGTTTTTGACGTATGTCGGAAAATTTGACACATGGGGGTTTTCAATATTTATAAACAAAAAAAATTATAATGTGTCAACGTCACTTTTTATTTTTTTTAAAAAGTTCAGCTTTTCTTTGCGGCATTTTTGTACGTCGAAAAATGTCATATTAACAAGTGATATGGAACTTTTGACATTCTAAAGTGCTAGAAATATGAATGCATTATTATCTTTTTGTCACTTTTCGGATGAAGATGTCAAATATTTGCATACATCATTATTTGCAATGTTGAAAAAATTTAAATAGAATTTTTTTTTATTTTTGACATTCTTTCCAACAAATTTTTTATGTTTATTTTTTGTCGTTGAAAAGGACATTAGGAATCACTTAGTTTCTTACGGTGAATGCTTGGAACAAATTTTAAATAATATATCTTAATTGACATAAATTAATTAATTAAAATTAAAATATAGAATCAAATGTGATATTAAATGACATAAATTAATTACAATATACAATAAATGTGTGGAGAGACTAAGTTATTTGATCATTTTTTCAAGCCGACTTGCATTTGACTTATTTAAAAAAGTTAGATCTACATTTCTAATTGTCAATACATAAATAACAACATTTAAATATAATGTGTTAGATAGCACGTGCCTAATAATTTTTGAACAAGCACTTAATGTTTGACAAAATATTAATATAAGATTTACAGAAAAATTATTAGACAGATACTATCTAACACATCACATTTAGACAATGTCATTTATATTTTGACAATTAGAAATGTAAATTGACTTGAAAAATGGTTAAATGAACTAATCTCTTAATGACATTTATTACATTTATTCTTACTATTAATTAATTTATGTTATTTAATCAGGCAAGACTACTGCATCTTACTATTTCTATACCCGACACATACTTTGTACAGATGGACTGATGCTGATCACATATTGAACTGTAATAAAGAAGTAGCTGAAACACATAAAGATAACTACAGACATTAATGAATAGTTAGAGGAATTATTAAGTAATACAAATCCAATGTTTATATTAATTAGTTAATTAATATATATTCAATTATTACTATAATTCAATATCAACTCATTTAAATAGTTTAAATTATATTTATTCCCTCAAAAAAAATTTAATAATTAATTTTATCATTTTTTTGCTTGCTCTTTCTTTAAATTGTACTGATGCACTGTCCGTGCAATGCACAAATTTATCAGAAATATAAAAAAATAATAATTTTGAAGATAAAATTAATTTTCTTTAATAAAAAAAGAAAAATAATCAACCATAATAAAAAAAATATGTTCATCTAATCTAATTATATATTATAAAGAAGACAATTTTATTTCATGATATCAAATAAAGCAATATTTAATATCAAGAAAAACTTATATTTGTTCAAGCACGTATAATAAATTTGCAATACTAATGAAATAAATTAGCACATAAACAGCATTAAGCTTAAATGTTTAAAATTCAAAATTAAAAACAATTAAATCATGCCTTTAGTTTAGGTAGTTAATCTTTATGTTGCACAGACACGGTGACACGTGACTACAGACATGAAGATACGATATTTTCAACGACGTGGACACAAAAATACGTGAATACTAACACACAGATGCAACTGCTATATAAAGTGTCGGTACAACATAAATTAACCTATGTCAGTCTAAAACTTGAGGAGTTATACATCCTATATTTGAATAACTATAAAAATCGAAGCTTTATCGCGTAAGTGTATCAAGAGGCGGAGGTTTTTGTATTCATAAAATTGGAAATTATATATTTTGGTTATGTATGAAATTATTTTTACAAATATATATATGTATGTTAACTGTTCCGGATCTTGACTTAATATTTTAGGGGTCAAATGATTTACATAAAAAAATTTTAAATTTTTTTTTCATAATTACATGAAATTAATATATAATTTTAAAATTTTTTAAGCTAAAAAAGGTCCACTATATATTAAATTAGTTTGCACTAAAAAATCGAATAACGTTAGCACACGATTTATTTTTAATCAACTTTATGCACAAAAGTTGTGAATGACAGCTTTGTGAGGAACATTATTTAAAAAGAGATATGTAATCATAAAAAAAAAAGAGGTAAATTTAATAATAGATACATAAAAAAAAATTAAGTCATGTGATGGTCTTATACTTTCAAAATAGATGAACAATGAAATATTTAATGTAAAATTTTTAGTTGAATTTTTTAATAAAAATACTATTTTGAAAATTCTTTTTAACTCTCAACACAAATTATTTCTCTAAATCAAGAAGGACAAGAAAGCTCCACTTTCTTGACTCACCTTTATTTTATCTCCCCTTTTTCTCTCACTTGAATATATATTCTTCTTAAGGAAAAAAGGAAAAAAAAAGATTTATAAATTAGGTAGAAAATAACAAATGACGAAGGTATTAGTGATGAAATTAGGTAGAAAATAATAAAACAAAACAATCTCCAAGAGTTGAAATACTCACCCATAAAAATCCTAGAACCACTGTTAATGGGATGAACGTCATTGGTGTGGGTAACACGCGAGATAAGTGTGATTGGTCCTTCCGGCGGAAAATCTGCAAAAGATAAAGATCGGTGACTTCTAAGCATGCTTCATTTGCTTGTCCAATGAAGAAGGCGAATGCTCTTTCCATGGTTCAAGAAGGTAATAGACAAAGCGACGTGAGACGAGGTAAAAATCAAATCATCTGTAAGTGAATAATTAAAATAGGTTTCTTTGGAGATCACATTCTCCAAATAAATATATAATGCGTTGATTTTGTTTTGAGATGATAAATGGAATCAAGATGAACAGGAGGATTAGTGAAGTTGAGAATTATCAGATCTAAATTTTCTAGTTATAATCAACGTAAATATTAATTGATAAATATCAATCTTTAATTTGTTCTTATTATTTAGTTATGCCCATGCTCACTTAATTTTATCTTAATCCATTCTACTTAAGTTTATTTATTGAGTAAAGAATACAGAGACTATCATAACAAAAGACACTATGATAAATATATACAGGCTTACATAATATATAAAGACATCACTCATTAAGGCTCATGTTTCCTTAGAAGTAGTGTTTGTGATTCTCCAACACTATCCAAGACTTACATACTTACCACTGACCATCTTTCTGAATCATTCTTCTACAACACCCCACTCATTCCTTCAGAGACAAGACAAAATAAAATTAGTTTAACCTATAACTTATAAAGCTAACAGTATAGGTTGACTAACTAGGACCCAGAAGATTCTATGGCCATGTTATTTATATTTTTCAAAAACTTAACAAAAGAGTATAGATGATTGATCCCTCAAGGATCGAATCATCCTATGGTCATCATTAACAAAGCCTGTGGGCAGTTGCAAGGAAATGATTTCCACCTCATGTAAGACTTTGCAATCAACCAGGTTCAAAATTATTATATAATGAATTTTAATTTTATGCATTACCAACGGACTATCTATTGTGGTGGAAAATGTATCAGCAGTAATTTCTATTGGATCGTTATTCATCTTATTTGTCTGGAGTAGGATTTGCAACTAAGTCTCGAGTATCTGAAAAACAATCCACAGAGAAATGAGTATAGGGCTTAGTAAGATAAAATGTTCTCAACTTAGGAATTTAGCAAACAACAAAATGCATATAAGCATACATACATATATATATATATATATATACACCGTAAGCTAATTGTCATTCCTCACCCATATTCAAGAGCAATTATTAAATTCAACCTCACCTATGAGGGAAATCATAATGTAAATATTTTTTTAGCATTGCATGCCAAATCAAATGCTTTTATGGCCATATGCCACTATCTTGCACAATGCATATTCATTATCATGATATTACATTTCAACATACCATATAGTAGGAAAACAAGTCAAGCAATACATAATAGTAAATATAAATATCCTTGTTACTCCGATCCAACCTTATCCTACACAGTCCCAACCTTATCCCTCTAATCCAACTTTATCCCACTTATCGTATCAAAACACATAATCTAAAATTTGGTTCATATATCCCATCACATCCCATTATCACATTTCATTCTCATCATTTGTCATGCCATGTCCTATAGGAAATTCAAACATTTCAAAATTATCATATTTGTCATTCATATTTTGTTGTTCACACATATCACATATCATCATTAATCATCATTTTATAATCATCAATCACATTTTATCAATAGTAATCACCATTCATCTTACAACACATGAGAAAATTCTCCAACCATAAACAATACCATCATTTCAATCTCAATCACACATTTATATTTAATCCCAAATTCAATCACATAAATCATGATTTCTAATTTCCCTTATAATTGCATATTTCTAGTCTCACTACCTTGATAATTATCAATGTTGCTATCTTAGCAATACTTGTAATATATTCATTTGTAATGGTTTATGTGTTGCTCTTAAGAATACAATAATTATATTCTTTGATGTTGGATTATAAGTTACTTCCTTAGGATTTCATACTTGAATTAGTTAGATTAAAGGGTAAAATTTAAGTTTGAAGTTAGAAAAAAGAGGAGTTGAGCTGAAAAATGTGGGAAGTTCTGAAAGTATGATCAGAATTGTGAGCATAATCGTGAACAGAGCATAACTCGAGTAGGATTATGATCAAAATTGTGGAACTCAAATTCAAAGGGCTCAGTTCAACTCAAGGAAAATTAGTTTAAAATATGAATCTACTTGTCAAAATGTAATTTTTTTTAGGAAGCCTGATTTCATACGTGATCAAGATCGTGATAAAAAATGAGGAAGAAAAATTATAAAAAGGTCAATTTGAATCATAAGAAAAACAACTAGAATTTCAGTTCGAATCGTAAAACCAAAATTTTGGGCTTTTATGAGCATAATTGCGGGTTTAGTTCAAAAAGTTGTAATTCAAATCACATGAGAAGAAATTGTAGACAATAGTAGAAAAATAAGGGAAGACAATTTTTAATTCAATCCTACACTATAGGATCTTATCACAACATATTTTATTAACTTTAGCATACATAAGACTTGTCTTCCTCAATCACAAACTAAACAGTTTATTAATCAATCCATTCAATCATAAATCATGCCTCACAATCACAAAACCCATTTTTTCACAACTTGCACCATCAATCACAAGATCACAAGTATTAAGTAAGCTATAATTCACAAGAATAGTAAGATTTACTCATATATGGCTGGTAATACCTGAACACTAATCCAACAAAAAATATTCAATACTCTTCCTAGACAAAAAGAAGAGCATATTAGCTTATTAGCTATTTCATTATTTTTCTTTCAGCAAACAAGTATATAACATTAGATTATGGTTTCCTAACAAAGAAACAAGCAAGATATACAAGATTTGAGCTCAAAAACTTCAAGAAATTCACATGGGTTATTGAAGTGAACAGTGACATAAATAGTGATTGAAAACTTCAAAAATTCATAACTTAAGTTATACTCAATAAATTGGCTTGATTTTGATATCAAAACGAAGAGGAAGAAGAGAAGATTCAATAATAAAAATTTGAAAAAATAACAAGAAGAGTTAGTGAACTTACTTGTAGAGAGAGAGAGATAGCTTGAGGATGAAGAATATGAAGTCTACATGACTTCTTTTTGCTGAGGCCAAGAAAAAAGGAAAGGGAAGCCAAATGATAGGAGGGTAGAATAGAAAAAATTGGTTAACTTCCCAATAACTACAAGTGGATCATTTTCCTTTTTCAATAATTTTCCTATTTCTTCTATTTTGAAATCAAATTTAACATACTTGTCAATCACCAGTAATCACAAAATTTTAATATAAATTAGTTAAATTATATACCTTTATAATGACTCTAATTTTGTACTCATTCGATATCCATAACCCTAGTTTCAATATTTTCAAAGTTTTACAAAAATTAATTTTCAAAAATATGAATTTTTGTTCTTTGAACATTTATAATAATAATTTGATCTCCAAAATATTTCTAAAATTTTATATAGTTTATTCCTACTCTATCTGGGTCTCTTGTTACCTTAGATTTAAAATTTCAAATCCTTCAAAAAAAATTTCCTATTTTGTTACCCAAAATTGATTGTTAAAAGATTTAGGGTATTACAAGAAATCTAAGGCAATAATTGATAAAATTACAATTGATTGCTTATTTGGTGTGTAAACTTAAACCTTTTTTAAGGAGTGTGTTATTCACCTTCTTTCAAATTGAATAAGAGAGAGAGTAGGATTCAATTGCTTCTAAATTAATTTGCTCAAGTTGTAACTTTTCCTAAAAGATTGATACATAACCTCCTTAAAAGCTACTTTTATATACTAGAATATAGATCTTGGTAACTACTGAAATTCCACAAATCCCTTTTACCATTTATCCATTCCTATTTGGACCATTATCCTTGACCAAATTACACAACCCTAAGGTTTCACCTCTCACATTATAAATACTCATGTATGCTCTACACTGTGAACTTCTTCTTCATCTTTGCTCTTTACTGCCATAATGCTCCTACTAATTTAAGCATTGAAGAGTCTATGGCAAACCTCTGTCCACCATCTTTTATCTTGTACGTCCCTAACATAACCTATCTATAGAGAGAAATTTATCATTGCCACCGTCTATGGCTCTTTTTTCAATATTGATTAAAGAGTATGAACTTAGAAACTTACACCATTATCCAAAAGTTACCATATCCAGTCACCAAAAACTTCCACCTTTTTTTCTACCAAGAATCCATTTTTCTCACAAACTCAAGTAACTTTATGATTATTACACCAATTAATCATTTGATCTTGACTCCTTAAATACTTTACTATGAATTTTACACAAATCTTATACCACCATGGACAATTAAGTGGAGCATACATAAGACTTTTTACCTTTCCTGCAACATAGGTGAAGCAAACCAAGGCCACTAATGCACACGTAGACAAAAAAAATAGAAAGGGCGCTAGCACCCATTTATGATAGCTAATGTAAATGAGGCGAATGCTTAATCACAGCAAGCAAATGGTCTTACACCCATCATGGCAAAACACAATAGCCCCTCAAGGTTGCCACATGGTGATTACTACTAAAGCAAATGTCTTCCATTGCCAACCAAGACAAGGCCAAGGTGAAATGCAAACATCATTTCATATCAAACAAAGATGAACACCACCAATGCCACTTCAACATCAAGCCATAATTGCTAACTTAACAACAAGCCATCATCTCATATTACAATACACATTTATTAAATATCACATTGCCTTTTTAAATTACAAAATAACTAAATATTTCTTTTTGCAAGGAAACTATGAAGTACACAAAGGCTAATAGTTGAAGCCTATTATCAAAGTGCTCTTTCTTCACCAAACACTTAAATAAAAACTAATTAAAGTGACACCAAAAAAGCATAAATCTCACCTCAATGGCTTCCCTAGACACCATTATACTATTGCAAGCAGCAATAAAGAATAACTTAAAATCACCGCTTTCTAATACATTGGTCACCTAAACAACACTTTGTCAATATCCCTTAACAGTGAGAAAGAGGATAAAAGAATTACTATTGCCATAAAGCCGTGCTCCAACAATCTCCATGTGGCCTCCCCTAATGGTGTGGAGGAGGACAAGAGAATCACCATCATTGTAAAGTTATCCTCCAATGATCCTCATGTGATCTCCTCTAATGATGGGGAAGAGGACAAGAGACTCACTATCACCATAAAGTCATTCTCCAATAATCTCCATACTATTTCCACCAATGGTAAGGAGGAACACAAGAATCACCACCTCCATAAAGTTGTGCTTCAATGATCTTTACATCTAGATATCAAGAATACCATTCTTTTCATTGGTAATTCCATGGTGATCGCCATATGCATGTGGTATTAAACTCTTTAGCTTAGTAGACAGTTTTATGGGTTGCCTTATGCCCTTAGAGCATCACTTTTTAGCTTGGTAGAACAATTCCACAAGGTCACCCCATGCCCATGGTACTAGGCTCTTTAACTTAGTAGATGATCCCATCGGTTACCATGCATCTATAATACTTAGCTCTTCAGTTTAATAAACAGCTCAGAGAATCACCATACATATGTAACACTATGTTTTTCAATAATCTCATGTGATCTCTCCTAATGGTGAGGAAAAAGATAAGAGAAGCTATAATAATCTCTATAAGATATCACCATTTTTCTATTCTCTAGTAATCTCCCCAGTGGCAGGGAAGAAGATAAGAAAAGATCACCAATTTATTGTTTTCCAATCACTTTTTCAATGTTCTTCAATAATCTCTATGAGATATTGTCATTTTATCATTCTTCAATAATCTCCATGTGATCTCCCTGGTGGTGGGGAGGAAGATAAGAAAAGATACAATCACTAGTTTGTTATTCTCCAGTAATCACCAAATGATCTATCCCAACATCAAGGAGGAAGGCAGGAGTACTTATGATGATTCAGTAAAATGTCACCCACTCACTAATGCATGACTAGCCTCAATAGCTCAATGATGTCTCCTCTCAGGACAACAACATTTAAAGATAAAACTGTAAACATTATTCACTAACCTGTACTTTTACCCTAAGTGAAACTACCACTAGCTCAATAATAAACACTAATAGCATTCATCCTTAGTCTATAAGCCTAAGCATTTGGGCATTCTTTCAACACACAAGTTCCAAGGCTCACAAGATATCTTCATATAATTATTCTCATTGAGTCTCACCCTAGAAAGCGAAAGGGCAAGTGATAACTACCAAATTTCCACTAATTCTTTTTATCACATACTCATTCCTATTTGGCCCATTATCCTAGGTTCAATTACACAATTCCAGAGTTTTACTTCCCATGCTATAAATACTCAGGTATATTTTACACCATGATCTTCTTATTTGTATTTGCTCTTTACTACCCTAGAGCTCCCACTAACTTAAGCATTAGAGAGTCCATGGTTGTCACGCCTAGTCCTTGGCACATGACCGGTGTAGAGGGTTACTGTTAGGAAACCCCCTATAAGCCTATCAATGCATAGAGATATATCAAGACACATAAACATAGTAATGCAATCAAATGTAAACATATCCTTTTCTATTGAAAATTCGATAGAGTTTCTCCTAATTTTTGAACATCCAAGCACATGGCCTATATACACAAAAAGGACTACTTATCTTGTACAATACCTATATGACAAAATCAAGTCCACAAAAGCCCAGACAATGTAATGCTAACTCTACCGGGCTTCAACCACATAAGACACATATATATTTATAATCATTAAACCAACTGCCAAATTACACCATTTATATATCTTTAATCTCCGTGGCAGTGATCTGCTTGATCAGGGAGCAGATCTAGGACCATAAAGAGATGGAGGGTACCCTCGAACTCTGAAAAACATGGAAAAAGAGGAGTAAGTTTTATAGAAACTCAATGAGTAGATAGTCCTATAAAAACCAAATCATCATTTATAAGTTATCTGAAAATAGACATAGCCATAAGAATAAGCTTATCTATTTAAATGTATCAAAACCCACAATAAGTTGGGGGCTTCGATCATTAAGATAATAAATGGTTGAAATGTAACATTCAACAACATGAAAATAAACATCAAAATATAGTATAAGGAAAATACATTCTACTGGATTCCAAATGAACAATTTTAAGAGGTAACCATCATAATATAATATAATCGCTGTCATAAGCCATCCAACATGTCTGTCAGATGCTCATAAGCATATTTACACATCTGCTTACATTTCCTTCCTTATCCACTCCTTCTCGAGTGTTTCCATATTTCTAAATACACTTGAGGGTTACCACCCAATTTTCAATGGATCCAATATTTTAATTATAGCTAAAATGTATCACACAACATAAAGATCTTTATACGAGTAAGTAACATTTATCATGGAGAAGAATAGAGTCATCAATTTCAATAATATAAATCAAAATGAAAATGCGTGATTTTATTACAGCAAACCATGTTCACATACATATGCAACATACAAGTAAGTTTTTAAAATCATGCAACATAAAAGGAAATCCCATTATTTTGAAAATCATAACAATACATATCATAAAATTATTTCATATTGTAAAATGGGATTTATTAAAAGAATAGGATTATTCACTCACCTTAGAACATCCTTAGAAAACTAAGTCAGCTAAAGCTTCAAAAAATTTTCGTTGGTGTGCTTGATTTGTAAAAGGAAATTTATTTGGAGCTGATGAACAACAACATTCTAGCATACCTTAACTTTGAGGGTTAGGGTTTCTGGTAAGCTATCTTGAAAACTTAATATAAACTTTTTATAAAATAAGTCTTTTATTTTAGGATTAATCACCAAAGTCCAAAGTGTTAGTAGCCAACTCAGCTGGAGCTAGGACACTACCGATGAGCCTGTGGAGGCTGTTGGCCAAATCAGCTAAAAAAGGAAAAGGAAAGCTACCAAGAGCCATCAAAAGGGAAAACTTACCAGAGAGGAAGAGATGCCAGAGCTCGCCAGAGGAGAGGG
Organism: Saraca asoca; assembly: GCA_026873985.1. NCBI lineage: Eukaryota > Viridiplantae > Streptophyta > Magnoliopsida > Fabales > Fabaceae > Saraca > Saraca asoca. The sequence continues at coordinate 750 of JANHAO010006036.1, read as the reverse complement.
TGTCGAATGTAGGTTTCCAGAGAGCAGAAGGAGGAAGGCTTTGGGGAAAGGGGCCGATTACATGCACCAAAAGGAGAAGGATGACACTGACCAATCGACTGCTCTGTTAGACAATGATCATGCCGAACAAAAAAGGAACTTGCCAAAGAAAGGAGGTCAGTCGGAGAGCACCACATAGGAGAGCTTTGGAAGGGTTTGGAGTCTTCATGAGGAAGAAAGTCAACTTGGGAAATTATATACAAGAAAAGGAAATGAGGCAAATTGCACTTTGTCCCTGTCGATCTTCAACCGACTTCAATAAAGTCCTTCTGAAAAATAGAAAGTTATATTATAGCCCCAACAAAAATTAAGATTTTTCATTTCGGCCCTTCTGTAACTTTTTTCTTTAGGTATTACAAACTCTCCCCCTAACAAAAGAATTCATCCTCAAATTCTAGGAACATAATCATAAGAAGTGAAGGTCCATACCAACACATCACTCAAATAGTTGGGGGTATCTATACATCATGAGGGACTCAGGCTCCTAGGTCACTTTTTTTTGTATAGTGCCTATGAGAGAATTATTAGAAAAATCCAAGTAGAACAAATTATCCATCTAACCAATCCAAGAAGGAATAGAACCTTCCAAACAATTCCAAGACAAATCAAGGACTTCCAATTTTCTACAACCCAGTAACCAAGAAGGAATTTGGCCTTTAAGATTACAATTTCCAAGTGCTAAAGTCGTAAGGCTCTCAAAACCTGTAACAT
>JANHAO010006035.1:0-21849 GCA_026873985.1 Saraca asoca | reverse complement strand
AGTCAGCATAAATATATCTGTGACCTTCTTGAACGGACCAACATGGCAGAAGCAAAAGAAGTTCAAACTCCACTTTCCACCAGCATTTCTCTTTATTTGCATGATGGCACTGCTTCTGTGAACCACTCTGAATATAGAAGTATTATTGGTGCCCTCCAATACTTATCCATGACCAGACCGGACATTGCTTTTCTAGTAAATCATCTTGCTCAATTTATGCACAAACCCACCACCTTGCACATGGCAAATCTCAAATGCCTACTTCGATATCTCAAAGCTACCATATTTCATGGTCTTCATCTACATAAGGGACGTCCACCTTCACTTTATGCTTTCAGTGATGCAGATTAGGTAGGCAATAAGGAAGACTACACCTCAACATCCGCTCATCTTGTCTTCTATGGTGGAAATCTCATCTCCTAGAAATCTTCCAAACAACGTGCAGTAGCTCGCTCATCCACCGAAGCCGAATCTCGATCTTTCGCCATAACATCAACTAAACTTACATGGATTAAGTCTTTGCTCTCTGAACTATGCATCCAAATTTCACAAATTCCTACCATCTACTGGGACAATCTTAATGCCACCTATCTCACTCTTAATCCCATTATGCACAGCCAGATGAAGCATATAACAATTGATGTTCATTTTGTTCGGGATCTTGTCCAACAAGGAACTCTGCGTGTTCAACATATTTCCACCGTGGACCAACTTGCGGATTGCCTCACAAAACCTTTATTTAGGCAGCGTCATCATATTCTCAGAAACAATATTAGAGTCCTTGATGGTACTCTACTCTTACGGGGATGTGTTAGGGAAAAGATTTAGTCAACTATCAATGATTCTAATCCTCCACATCCTAAGCAATAGTTTAAGAATTTGTTCAAATTCTTTATTTTGAATTCAAATGTATTCCAATGTTTATCACTTATCTAATTTTTCACATCTTAAACACTAATTTAGGAGTTAATTCAAATTTTTTATTTTAAATTTAAATATATTGTAGTACTTATTACTTTTCTTGTACAACTTCTATATATACAACATATAATCGATAAATATTGAATGTAGAAGTACACCATTATTATTTCATCAAATCTCTACAGGGATAAAATGTAAAAGAATAGTTTGCATAGTAATATTTATTTTTTCTTTGCTTGAAAAGTTGAAAAATGTGCATGGACAATGAATGATTGATCGTACGGAAAACAAGAAAAATAGGGGGGCAAGAGGGCAGGTACATGCATGCTAGCCGCTGATGAATGGATCACAACGCGAGATAAAATTTCGTATTCTGAATTCTGACAAGAAAGAGAAATATAAAATAAGAAATAGGAATAATCTTATATTAAAATTCGTTTTTTATTCTTTTATATCTGCAACGAAATATTATTATAAAACTTATTATTTTTATTACAAAATATATAAGATTCATGTAAAAAATAATATGAACCTTACATTTTTGCAAGAAAGTGAATGAATCTCACTCTATAATTCACATAATATCAAATTTCATTTTGTTAAAAAAATTGGATCTTTACTTTTTTTATCACGTTAAATAAAAATAAAAGCTGAAGTTTTATATGTAGTAAGATTAAGGATTTTTTTTATATATAATAAGATTCATAAAAACTTTATTTTTACATAATATGAACATAATAAAAAATTTAAATTCATAAAAAATTCAAACATATTATATTATATACATAAATTATGTAATTATAAAATACTGCATTATTATTATTAAGTAAACGAGGGAAATTACATATTAATAGAGGAATCAAAGAAGAAAGCAGAGGGGTCGGACTTGGGAAGTTGTTGACCCGACAAAAGCTGCACCACCTTCACATGCTATGTTTGGTTCCTCTTTTGCCACCTTTTCCCTCTCTTTTTGTTTATCTCCACCGATTCTCCTTCCTATTTTCATCCCTAAAATTCCACTTTTGGTTTGCAACCTGGATTCATCTTTAATTGTTCTTTTTGCCTTCTCTCTAGATTTTTCATGTAATTCCATCTCTACAACTAATTTTTTTTTTTTTATCTTGCTTCCATTATTATAACTTATAAAAAGAGTTTTTCAATTCTACGAAATGGAATGACAAAGGTTGGGTAAAAGATCAATTCAAGTGAGGAAAGGGCTAAATTCGATAGATCGTCATCTACACGAGCATAAGGTAGAAGTTCCAGCTTGTCAAAGGATAAATCCCAACTCGCATAATGGATAACTCACGTGTACTCATTAACCAAAGACCAACAACGACTCTCAGAGATTTAATTCGTTGGACCAGTTTGCAGGAAGTAATGCATAGGGCCCTGCCTCAGAAAGCAGAACTTAAAAAATTAGCCAACAGTCTATAGAAGTCATTTTGTAGTAATTTAAGCTGTCTTGTACATTTATTTTGATGTAATAAAAATATAAATTATATAATTACAATTGTAACCTCCCCAGCCTCTATAAATATGAGGAGGGAGATAACTGTAAATTAAGCTGAAGCAAATATAGAAACTCTATAAAATTTTCTTTAGATTAATAAAACATCATCATGGACATAGGAATCGGTGTCGCCCCAGATTTGACCGAACCACGTTAAAAATCCCTCAAATACTTGCTGTTTTCTTCTACTTTTCCTCTTCATCTTTGTTAGCTCAACCAGAAAGCAGTTTGAGTATTTAGAACTTCTCTGATTAACTAGATTTTGGCTGAATCAAAATTCACTGTCAATAATTTAATTTAGAAATCTCATAACTTTCGTTTGTTTTAATCGAAAATATTTTTTATAGAAAAAATCTTCTTAATTTTTATTTATAGTTATAAACTATTAATATAATAAAAAATAATTATTTAATGTGTATGTATGAAATATAATAATAATATTTATTATTTTAAAAAAATTATTTTCACCACTACTATAATAATATTTATTATTTTATTAATCATAAGATATATAAATAATATAAAAATCTTTATTTATGTGCAAATAATTAAGATTTTTTATATAAAAAACATATTCTGGCATATAAAATAATACAATCCATGAACTTTGAGTATAGATATTGAGAAATATTTTCTTTTAATTTCAAGAAGAGCAATGATAATTGTTTGCTTGTATGGTTACACTTAATTAATTTGCTTCTAAATGAAACATAAATAATTAGTATATATATGAAGCCAAAGCAAAATTGAGTCATAGATGTTGTTTAATGAGATTAGTAAGATTCATGTAAACGCCGAATGAAATCTTGTATCTTAGTGTTTCAATCATGTTTTATTAAGACTTAATAATAAAGTTGCAAAAAGAATGGTTGATATGGCTATTAGAAACTATTGATAGGTCTTACTCAAATTACGTCTCCCTATGCATCGCTATTTGGCTTGCTCTTTTCCAGACGAAACAATACAGTAATTTCACCAAAAGCATGGAAAGAAACAACAACGTGTAAACTGTTTTTTCTAATATTTTTTTTTTCTTTTCTAACAAAATAACAATAATGTGTCATCAAAGTTAGAATAAATTTACTTCTATACCTGAATAAATTTTATGTTTAATTCATGTTTTTTACACAAATTATCATTGGCAGTAATTGATTTTTCTGAGAAACGTGACATTTGATAAATAACTTATTATTTTTGCTATCATTAAAAAAAATATGTTATGTATGTTAATATTTTTATTGTTGTAATTTTGAGAATTTTTTTAATATCTTGTATTTAAGTTTGAATTTAAAATGTTGCATGTACTCATTAATTGATTTGTAACTCCTGTTATTACAAAAAAAAAATTACTATGTATTAACTCATTTATATCCTATTTTATCTTAAATCACTAATTAAACGTAATGTAATAGTAAAGAGTGTAGATAATTTGTTAGAAATTTTAAATTCAGATCCATTTACATTTAATTAATGCATATTTTATAATAAAATTTATATAAAATATTTCCTTATAAAATAGAAAAATTTAAAAATGTGATAAAACGAAGGTAACGTCACATAGGATGGTACTTGTCACACTGTTAATGGTCCGACCTGCTCCCGCAATAATTTTGAAGTGTTTAGAAACTGAAAATAGTGAACAGTGAATATAATTATAGTAAACAGGTGAAACAAGAAATCTGCGTTGAACTTCTATGCATCTTTGTTCCAATAATTACATAATTACGACAGAGATAGACAATGTGTATGCTTTACAGTTGACATACATACAAACATATCTAATCTATGATTTTTGTCTCTATCACTATTGCAATTATCATTCCATGATTTTATGGACTGCACTACCGTATAATATATGCTCAGGTGATTATAGAGCTTGATTATTTTGGATAAACAAGGATTATATTTTATGTTATCAAAGTGATTAAATTTAATTACTAGTCAATATGCATGCATTTCTGTCACAAGTGTTTGTAATTATAAGGAAGGGTGATTTTTTTTATCATCTATAATTTACGTTTGAATTTTATTATCAATAAATATCATTATAAATTCTTAAAAAGATTAATGACATATTGTAATTTTAAAATAAAACAACCTATTTTATACCTTAATTTTGATATGTAAAAAATAAAAAACTCATTTTGATGTACTTGGAACTTGAAAGTCTAAGAGTCTGTTTGGCGCAAGTAGCTGAAAAGCTAGCTGATAGCTGATAAATTAGCTGTTAGCTGCTAACTATTAGTTGTTAGCTGAAAGCTGATAAACTAGCTGATTGTATTAGAAGTGTTTAGTAAAATTAACTGTTAAGCTAGCTCATAAATGTAAAATGACATAAAAGGATATATTGATATTATTAGATATATGAAATATATTACTTTTATTTTGATATTGAGACCAAATTGATATAATTAAGATGTTCAAAATAAGAATATAATTACTTAAAATTTTATTAATTATATTTAATTACATCAGATATTTATTTATTTATTTACTTATTTATTTTTTATTTATATTAAATTAATAGACGTAGGTCAAATATGTAATAATATTTGAATTTTTTTATCCCCTTTTAATTTTATGAAAAAAGAGTAAACATTAAAAATAGTATAATATTATAAAAAAATATTGATATATATGACTTGAGTTTTTTGTTTTCATGGATATCTTTTCAAATAATTTAGTATTTATATTAATTAATTGGGAATAAGTTGTCAATTAATTAAAATAAAATGGACAAATTTGAAAAAAATAATTAAAAGTTCTATTTTAATAACCTAAACGTTATTTGGAGTAGCTTCTTAAAAGAGAGTTTTTTATTCTAAAAAGCTAATGCACCAAATACCTCTAAAATAAGAAAAAAAAGCTGATTGACCAAGTCAAGAAGCTAAAAGCTAACTTTTTTAGTGCGTCAAACACACACTAAAACTATGCTAATAGGATAGACAATTTCATCTTAAGGTTATGACATACCACTATTTTTTTTTTAAGCTTGAGAGAAGTATTTATAGATCCTTTAATTTGTTGATATCACAATAACATTATTAAAATTTAAAATATAGATGATTAAAGATACCATATATTATCAACTCAGCTAAGAAGAAGAATAAACTCTCTTCCGTATGTCATTATACACTATCATTTCCTTTCAAATGACAAAGAGATTTATAATTTAATTTATTTAAAATTAAATTTATGAATACTTTTACAATTAAAATTAATTACTAATAAATTAAATTCTCAAATTTTTTTGGGTTCTTGACAAATGAAAAGATATATAATAAATGCATAAGGAGGTGGGGCGCTGAAGATTTCTCTCTGGCATAGTGGTATGGTGTATTATGGTTATTATTTTGCCAATTTAATGCCTATATGGCAAAAATGCCAAATAAAAAAAAATAACTTCACCAGACTATTTTCTTTTTGATACTACAATATGACAATTTCATATGCCAAACAAATCAGTAAATTAGAAAAATAACTGATAAGAATGGAAGACATGTTAAATAAAAAATCAAGTTATCTTCTACTATTTTTCTTCCGTATTTGTAAACCTAACTTTTTCTTTGTTGGGTTATGACTTGATTGGTATTTTGGCAGTGTTCATGTGGATCTGAATCACATCATCTGAGAGAAAGTGTTTCAGCAAAATTCCTGAGAGATAATATAAAGATCTAAATCTTATTTCTTTGAAGACGGACAAAAAAAAAAATCTTGAGAAGTAAGAAATGGGTTTAAGATATAAGAGATTAATTATCTCATTGTTTAATCAAAATTTAAAAGAGTAAGAAAGCAAACAAAAGGCTAGGCACAAAGAATTGAATAAAACACAATTTTGTGTAGAATTAAATCCTACTATAACAATCTAAAATTATAAGTTTGGTATAAGAAAATGTCAATTTATGATTAATAAAGAGATAAAAAATCTTTAAAATATTTAACATATTGATAAGATTACGACGATGAATTCATTATTTAAACAATAATTATAATTAAATTAAATCTTTTGTAACAAGAAAATGTTAAAATAATTAAAGAATTAGGATGCATGAAATTAGAATACTGAAAAGAGATATGACCTGTAGCAGTTATGATAATCATACTTACTACTTGTAAAACAAAATTAATTAGGATCTTTCTCTGCAAATCCCTCTCTTCTCAAGCAGTCTCTCAATGGGATAAGATGCTTAGATAGACAAAACTGTTTCATATCGAATGCAGAGGGGACCTAACCAATATATTAATCCTAAGACCCTCCCATCATGGACTTTAAGGTTAAGGCCTGCACTATGAGGCCCACACCAATCAGTAATAGATATTCTAGTCCAATGTGAGTGGATTACCTTAATAGATTGTTGGATTATATTGCATCCACTTATAGATTATATATTAGCCCGTTTATTTTAACAAAATAAAAAATATAATTATTTATAACCCATTAAAAGAATTATAAAATAATTCTTACAGAAAATAGTCTAAAAAGAATAACAAATGCTGATCTCCTACTCTTTCTGTGGCTTGGAAGAAAAAACTAATTCCAATTAGTCCTATAATGTTTAGCGAAGCAAATATTGATTTAACTTTAATTAAGGTATAATGATCTCCGAAAGAGGAACCAAAGCCATTGTCATGTGAAGATCTCCTGCTTTTGCGGCTAGTGGCCATCCTAGCGTGTATATAAAAATTCTTTCTCTTTTTCTTTTTCATACTTTTTTATAAGTCAAGAATCAAACACTAATTATTAATGACATGAATGAAAGTGGAACTTTATTTTTGGGGGAATGAGTATAATACACTATTAGACGAGTTCTTATTCTCGGAGAGAAGAATAAGTGATATTCTTTAGGAATAAAAAAAAAATTCAAACTTTATCTTAAATTAGAGTGACAATATAATTAGGATAATTCTAACTTTTAGGAGGTTAAGTATTTTGTAATTTAGTTGTCTTTTTTAATTTCAAAATATATTAATTGTAAAATTCCATAAATTCAAACGTTATCATAAATTATAGTAGTAATATAAATATTTAAGTATTTCCTTAACGTGATACAAATTTTAGAAGTTTTTGGGCCTAGGAGAATCATTGAAATCATGTTCCATAATGGCTTCTTTGGTTTTGTGGGTCCAAACATCAAAGAAGAATCCCAAAAAAAGGGCAATAGTTCACATAAATAAAATAAAAATCCATAAAATAAAAAAAAAATATAATTCAATTAATCTCCATTCAAACTTCAAGTGGGTTGTCAAATCAGCAAGCATAAAACAAAATAAAATAAAATTTTACCTGTAAATTCACGTACTAGATCTCTACATTATTTACCAAAAATGGCAAATTCTCTCATCCAACGATCTATATCAAAGAGCACTATAGCACTTACTACTTCTCATATAGGCACCAACTTTGCTCCTCAATTTATTTTTATTTATTTAATTTTATATCAGTTGCAGATTTATTAGAATTTAATTTGAATATTTCACTTATTCATTTGCTTTATCTATTCAGACTTAAACAAATGAATAATAAATAAAATAAAAATTCATGAAAAAAGTGTATGGCTAACACTAGTATTTCTCATCTCCAGTCCCAAATAAACACGAAATGCGAATTTCAGTGGAATCTAAGGTGAATTTGGGCCCAAGTTTTAATCAAAAGGGAATATTGCTTAAACATTATTATGGCTAATAATTATTAATTAAACATCGTTAATCATTTTTACCGCCTACACTTGTTTAATGAGTTGTTTTAACCGTGCCTGTCTGATTGATTGCTTCGGTCTATATTTCATGTCGGCTTGTTCTCATTAAGAAAAAAAGCTGTCTTGCTTTTGTTCAGCCTCTGATTTCCCGGCGACAAGTTAGTTTTGTGAACTTTGATCCCGGCGACTGTGCCCTGTTACCTTGGCTTCCGGAAACAGAAGCACCCATTTCCTCTTTTTAACATTTCAGTTCCTTCTGTTCTGTCTTTCTGCTTCTTTGTCGTCGGTGATGAACATGGTGGCCGCAAGAGGATTCTCCAAGTCATATTTCCATCTAGGGGCTGAGTTTTGAAGTGCGTTTTGTTGTTGCTGGTTTTTTTCTTCTTCTTCTTTTTTCATTTGGAATCTCTACTGAAATGTTTATGCGCAAAAAAAATTTAGCTTGGAGCTTAATCTGTTCCAGTTGTTCTACACGCTTTTGTTAAGAATGAGTTTCAGCTGTAAAGTTTCGATTTTTGGCGTTTTGACAATAATAGAAAGGACTCCATTTGCTGAAATTTACTCCTAATTGAAAATCAGCACTGGCTTATGAACTCTGGTGTGGTTTTTGAGCAGTAACTTTTGCATATTGGTACTAAAAGGGAGATTTTATGTTAATTAAATTTGGAGTTTGTACTGGTTGACTAGAAATCATCACTTGGTTGCATTCTCTGGAACGAGTCAGGTTTTGCTAGTTATTCCTGGATGTTTTTTGAGAACTTTGTGGGAGCACTAAAGGGGATTCTTCATATTGGTGTTTGTTTTTAAGAAGATTTGCTGCAATTATTGGAGGATGAGTCGTTATTAGAGTTGCTTTTTTTGGAACAAGGCTAAATCTCGCCAGAAAAGGCCGGGATTTGAAGACTTTCTGGAGATATCATCTTTTCAAGTCATTATGAAGGCTCCGGCAAATGGTTACTTGCCTAATTCTGGCGAAGGTATGTTTTCTCAAGTTTTATTGGCTCATAAATTTTGCTGATTCTCCTCTCTTTCTCTCTCTATCTTTACATCTCTGGCTCTTTTCCCTTCTTTGTTTGCTTGTGTTTTCCTAATTCGTGAAACACTGATTCTGGTCAGTGACTATGAGGAAGATTGGTTTCAAGGGAAGTGATGATTTTTTATCTTGTAGCATTAGCTTAATTGCATTTTAGATCGAGTAATTATAACAAGTTAGTGATGATTTATGTTCAACATTTTAGCGAGTTCGTTTGGCTTAAATATGCCAATTTATCTTCTGATTAGTGATAAACACTGCCCGAGGAAAGAGGAAATGAAATCTGTTTGATGATCTTTTGATTAATTTTCTGGCGTTATTTAAACAATGGGTTTTTTTTTTCCGGAAAATATTTCCTTTTTAATATGGTTGCTGGACTGAACAAATATGCTTACTTCTTTAATTTGTTGCAAGTTTCTTTTCATTCTTTTCCGAAATATGCAAAGCTCTTTTTGTTTTAGAACAAAAAATGCTTTTCATTAGTTTTCTATGAATAATGCACAAAGTTATAGATTCTATACTTTTGGTTGGGTTTGAAGTACTTTAAAACCGTAAATGAAGAGTTTGGTTGTCGTTTCGAAAATTTTGTGCTGATATTAGGAGAACTAATTTTTCTTTTCATTCTGCTGGAAAATTGGTTTTCATGACAGTCAATAAGATACTCTGATCTCCAAGGCTTCAAAATACTAGTAGGGAAGTTTCTTTAATTGGAAATATCATAATAGATGAATTTGAGTTCCTTATCATTTGTGTCATGTGTGGTTGAAACCAATTTCTTAATTACAACTAGTTTACCGAATCTACTAGTAATGAGGTCAGAAAAATAAAGAGAATAATATCCAATATCTGTGTGTGTTGACTTCTGTCAATAAAGATTCTTTTTTGGCAATATAATTTTGCTTGTTGATAATTAAGTTGATATCCTGAGAAAATTGGTCCTTAAGGAATTTGGGTTTCTGGAGTGATTTTATATGCTTTGGAAGCATGCCTGAAGAAACCTTTTTTAGCTTTTAGACTCTTTGCTAGCAGACTCACTGAAAACGGAATTTCTTTAGCCTTATGTCGTCTTCAATGAAGAAAACAAGGAAAAAGAATTTGTTTTTTCTGTTGCCAGAAATTGAACTTGCCTCAATTGATTTTGTTTGATCCTTATATTTTTAAGTTTTTCTATTGGTACGTCCCAAAGGCAATGGTTGGTCCCATTGTGGTCCCGTTGCCTTTGTGACATGCCAAGGGACCATTTAAACATGTATGAAAAAATCGGAGAGTTGACATCTTACTTCTATGAACTTTCTTTTTCGGTTTAATTGGGTAATAATATTATATCTTCCCCAGTGACAGGAGAAAGGAAGGCCATCAATTCAGAGTTATGGCATGCTTGTGCTGGACCATTGGTTTCCTTGCCTCCTGTGGGAAGTCTTGTGATTTACTTTCCCCAAGGACACAGTGAACAAGTATGTTTCTTATCCCATATCATAAGTTCAACTATTTCTACATTTTAATTTCTGATGAATTTTCTTTCAACTGTTAAACTTTCAGGTTGCAGCATCCATGCAAAAGGAGGCTGACTTTATTCCCAGTTATCCTAACCTTCCATCCAAGTTGATTTGCATGCTTCACAATGTCGCATTACATGTATGTGTGCTATTTGACAGAATGTTTTGCAAGAGCAAAATGTTATGAACATGTTCTCCTTTTTTTCTTGTTAATTTTCATGATAAGACAATATGGATTTGTTCTATGCTGAGATCATTGCCTTTGAACACATGCTAGACCCTGATAATTGGTATAGACCAAATATGGAAGCAAGTTGGAGCTAATATCAGTGCAACAATATCAAGCATTTTATAACCTTCTTATATAAAATAGATATTGATATCATTCTTGCATATTGTGAATCAGGCTGATCCTGAGACTGATGAGGTCTATGCACAGATGACCCTTCAACCTGTAACCAAAGTAGGTCAGCCGTTCAGTTTTAATTAATATGTGTCTGGGATGTTTTCCTACCTTTCCTTATAGTTTCTACCCAGTCCAACTTGAAATTACATAAAAATTTGTTTGACACATGTTCTACAGTATGATAAGGAGGCATTGCTGGCATCAGACATGGGTCTCAAGCAAAACAGACAACCTACCGAGTTCTTTTGCAAAACTCTCACAGCTAGTGACACAAGCACTCATGGTGGATTTTCTGTGCCTCGTAGAGCTGCTGAGAAGATATTCCCCGCTCTGGTGTGTACATCATTTTCAAGACTCCTTTCTGTAGCAAAAGTTGAAAATTTTCATATTATGCATTTGTATTTTTCCCACTTTCTTCACTGACAAAAAATGTATTTGATAGGATTTTACAATGCAACCTCCAGCTCAGGAGCTCGTTGCCAGAGATTTGCATGACAGTACATGGACATTTAGGCATATTTATCGAGGTATTGCTACTTTTACATAATCTACTTTGCCATCTTCCTTTAATTCATTAATGCTATATTCCTTATTGATCCATATTTAAAATCCTTTTTCCTCTTTCCAAAAGGTAACAAGTTAACTTGTCGAATGTTGTAAACTTATTATGGTTGGTCCAAAATATTATGAACTTTTAGTCTTATAAAATCCTCAATTTTGGAATCATGCTGTGGGTGCTTCAACAAAATTGGGAATTCAGAGATGTGTAATTGATGTTTTATGAAGCAAAATGCTAAAATTACTAGCACATTGGTCACAGGACAACCAAAGAGGCATTTACTGACAACTGGTTGGAGTGTATTTGTTAGCACAAAAAGACTGTTTGCAGGAGACTCGGTTCTTTTCATCAGGTATGAGAAGAAATTCATTTATAACAGCAACAACCACAAACCAAGCCTTATCCTAAAATTAAAAATCAGTTGACTGTGAAAATTTCAGTATGGCTTACTGTTGCTGAGCAGTAATTTCTGGTTGCTTTCAGAGATGAAAAACAGCAACTTCTTTTAGGCACGAGGCACGCTAACAGACAGCAGCCTGCTCTCTCTTCATCAGTCATATCCAGTGACAGCATGCATATTGGCATTCTTGCTGCTGCAGCTCATGCTGCTGCAAATAATAGCCCCTTTACTATATTTTACAATCCAAGGTACGATCTCATATTTATTTACTAATTACTAGTATACGAGGAAAACATCCAAGGAATATTTGTGACATTCCCTTACAGACATTGGTTAATTTGACAGGGCCAGCCCCTCTGAATTTGTTGTACCATTGGCCAAGTATAATAAAGCAATGTACACTCAAGCTTCCCTTGGAATGAGATTTCGAATGATGTTTGAGACTGAGGAGTCAGGAGTACGCAGATACATGGGTACAATCACTGGGATCAGTGACTTGGATCCTGTGCGATGGAAAAATTCACAGTGGCGCAATCTTCAGGTATCATAACCATTTGTATGTTTTCATGCAGAAATAAATTTTGGATAACTAGAGTGGATTGTAGAAAAACTGTTTCCTCCATTTCCTACTCCATGGGCCTGGCAGCATGAATACTTGGTCACCACTTTGAGACTTTGTGATTATTCAGTGACATGTTTTTCATTTTCTTTAATGAGTATTTATTAACATGCATTGTGGTTCTATGTCCTATAATCTAAATGTGCTTGGTCCTTTGTTTCTGGTTCTTCTAGTATGTGATTAGCTATAGAAATACTGAACCTCTGATTTAGCTTATTGAGGTGGTCAAATTTTGAACTATTGATAGGTTGGCTGGGATGAATCAACAGCTGGTGATCGTCCAAGCAGAGTTTCAATTTGGGAAATTGAACCTGTAGTGACTCCATTCTACATTTGTCCACCTCCATTTTTCAGGCCCAAGTTCCCCAAGCAACCAGGAATGCCAGGTAGCCTGAGGCCCCATTTATCTAGTTTCTCAGTGGTTATTGATAAGTAGTGACATACGGCTTTCTAATTGCTTTTGTAGATGATGAGTCTGACATAGAAAATGCTTTCAAGAGAGCTATGCCCTGGCTTGGAGATGACTTTGGCATGAAGGATGCCTCGAGTTCAATATTCCCCGGTTTGAGTTTAGTACAATGGATGAGCATGCAGCAGAACAATCAATTTCCTGCTGCTCAATCAGGATTTTTCCCATCCATGCTTCCATCTAATTCCCTGCATAGTAACCTTAACACCGATGATCCATCCAAGTTATTGAGTTTCCAATCTCCTGTACTCTCTTCACCTAGTCTTCAGTTTAACAAACCTAACTTACAAAACCAAGTCAACCAATTGCAACAGCCTCCCACATCATGGCCTCAGCAGCAACAAGTGCAGTCATTGTTGCAAACACCAGTGAATCAGCTCCAGCAGCAGAGGCAGCAGCAACTACAGCAGCTGCCTGAACCGCAAAACCTGCCACAGCATATACAACAACAGCAGCCCCAACTGCATCAACAACGCTCCCAACAGCCACAACAGCAGCAGCAACAACAACAACTGTCATGTCAACAGCCCATTTTAAATAACGGGGTAGTAGCTTCTAGCCAGATTCCAAGTCAGAGTGTACAGCAATCAGTAACCTATTCTCATCTTCAGCAACAGCAATTACTCTCAGGCAGTATTCCACCCCAGCCAAGTATCCAGCCGGCAAATAAGAATACATTTCCTTTGACATCCTTACCACAGGATACACAATTTCAGCAACAGATAGACCAGCAAGCTATTCTCTTACAGAGGCAGCAACAACAGTCACAATTGCAACAACAATCTCCATTGCACTTATTGCAACAAAACTTGTCACAAAGGGCACCGCAGCAACCCCCACAAGTGAATCAATTGTCACAACAAAATCTCTCAGATCAGGACCTGAAATTACAGTTGCTACAGAAATTGCAACAGCAGCAGCAGCAGCAGCTTCTTTCACCAACAGCCCCACTTTTGCAGCCTCAGCTGCTACAGCAACAAAATGGTCACCAACAGAACCAACATCTAGCACAGCTGCCTCTATCTCAAAATCAGCCTCAACAGCTTAGCAATAATGGATTCTCAACAGATAAGCTTCTGAATGGCAACAGCTTCTCTTCTTCAGCTCTGATGCAATCACAACAGCTTCCAGTGAACCAATCGCGGAACACACCAAAACCTCTTACACCTACCAGAGCCCCATCTACTCTTACAGATGGTGATGCTCCATCATGCTCAACCTCACCATCAACTAATAACTGCCAGATATCTCCACCAAACCTCCTGAAGAGATATCAACAAGGACCGGCCTCATTAGGGGGGAGCATGTTGGTTGAACCGGCTAGTCATATGATTCACGAGCTTCAGAGTAAGTCTGACATCCCGATCAAACATGAGTTGCCAAGTGTAAGAGGACCTGACCAACTAAAGTATAAAGGGCCTATCACTGATCAGCTGGAAGCTACCTCTTCGGGAACATCTCATTGTCTTGATCCCAGTAATGGCCAGCAGAACTTCCCATTTCCAAACTTCTGCATGGATGGGGATGTTCAATCTCACCCCAGGAACAATCTACCATTTGCCTCTAATCTTGATGGACTAGCGCCTGATACTTTGCTCTCACGGGGGTATGATTCCCAGAAAGATCTCCAAAACCTTCTTTCCAATTATGGTGGTGGTCCAAGGGACATTGAGACAGAGTTGTCGACTGCTGCCATCAGTTCACAGTCATTTGGAGTGCCAAACATGCCTTTTAAGCCTGCTTGCTCCAGTGATGTTGCCCTTAATGATGCTGGGGTTTTGAATAATGGATTGTGGGCTAACCAGACTCAACGAATGCGAACATTTACTAAGGTGTGCCATTATTTGAAAATAGCAAATCCATTTTAAGTCTAGGGCATCTACTAAATTGGGTTTTCTTTATAGTTGGTAACTTGGTATTCTCTTCATGATGAATAAGGTGATATTCAGGTTGAGTTATTGCTTTCATTCTTGAAGCACCTAGATGTACTGTCATCTGCAAACCACCCTCTAGCAGTGTAGCCTCAACTTTTTTGGATGGTACACTAAATACTTGTTCAAACTTGTTATAGGTTCAAAAGCGTGGCTCTGTAGGAAGATGTATTGATGTCAACCGTTACAAGGGATATGATGAACTACGGCATGATTTGGCTCGTATGTTTGGGATTGAAGGGCAGCTAGAAGACCCCCAAAGGACTGATTGGAAACTTGTCTACGTCGATCATGAAAATGACATTCTTCTTGTTGGTGATGACCCTTGGGAGTAAGTAGACTTGTCCTTCAGGATTATATAAGATACTTTCTCCGCAATTCTTGTTTATGTTCTCACCTTTTTCAACTCGTAATTTCTTGCAGAGAATTTGTAAGCTGTGTGCAGAGCATAAAAATATTGTCATCTACTGAAGTGCAACAGATGAGCTTGGATGGGGATTTAGGTAATGTTCCAATAGCCAACCAAGCCTGTAGTGGGACAGACAGTGGTAATGCATGGAGGGGACAGTACGATGATCACTCTGCTGCCTCCTTTAATAGATAAGGATGTCAAATATTCACATTTAGGAGCAATCAACCCGTGTAATTTGGACATGGAGGACTTAGTCCCTCTCGGCACCCGAGACCTCACATGTAAATTTTTTCCAGCAAATATGGTAATGTAAAAGATGTACAAGTGACTGCATCCTGGTCCTCCATCCCCGCTCCTGTGGAAAGTTTAGTTTTTTATATGTAGCAACTGCAAGGGAATCTTCTTTTCTTGTGGCCACTTCGGTTAGGAATTTCTTTTCGGCAGAGTACAGCAGGGAAAGCCACATGGTGTATAATATGAAATTATTGATGCAGAAGTACATCCTATTTAGAGTGAAAGTTAGATCTCAAGTGTAGCACTATACTGATGACTTGGACAATTGACAATGCATTGCATTTATAACTTCTCTACACTGCCTGGCTGTTGCCACTATGACAGTTATCTTGAAGGTCATTGTGGATAAAGAAATGTCACTGTGCTTTGGATAAAATACACTGTACCTCTTAAATTATGCTACAAAATTACAAAATTAATTTATTTTCTTCAATTTAAAAATCCAACGCAACTCTTTTGAAGTTTTAATTCAGCTGTTAATCATAATGAAATCTTTAGAATTCATCATAATATGATCACTTCTTTGGGTATGTTTTATTTTCATAGTAGTCGATATATCAACTCTCATTCCTAACAAAATTTTTAATTAGAAGTACTTTATTACAGATTTTACATTAAATTGAGAAAAATATTGATAAGCAACTTACATATGCAGAATGGGTGGAATATTTCTATCAATAGTATATAAACTTAGAGGTTTCTATGGTACAAGTGATTTTTAGAGCATTTGGTATGGGGAATTTATGAGTACTAGAAATTTGAGTAATAAAATTATGATGTGTGTAATTTATTTTTAATAAATTTTTAAATTTATAACCCAATACGAAAAAATTAAAAATTCCATCACAAAGTGTTTAGTTCATCTACGATGTCATAAAAGAAAAGTAACTGGCACCTACTAGCTCCAATTGTATAACCTCAGTTGCATAACGACTAATCCTTAACCCTACCATTGTATAACCATCCTTATCTCTGAGCATTGATCTTTAGCCGTACCGTAAATGTACCTAGGTTTGGTCTTGCATTGCAAGCCATACTTTGACCATGGTGCAGGAACATCTACATACTACAAATATGATGATGTCAAATTGTCCTTTGCAGAACTCAGATTGGAACAAAATCAACCAATGCAAACCTCTCGTGAAAATATAAAACAGCCCTGCGACTAAGATGATGAGTGTTATCCAAAAGAAAAGATATTGGTTACATTTGCACCAAACACATTTAAATTTGCAGTTCATTTCAATCCAAAAAATGATACAAACATTAAGATAAATTTTTGTAAACAAAATTGACAAATTTTGTAAATCAAACTGAGAAATTCTTTTGTTAATAAAGAAAATTAAAGATTTTAAACGAAGATATAAAAAATTTAATTAATTCACCTTTTAAATAAGTTGTTTATTAAAATAGATAAATTGTTGAAATTATATCTTTCAAATGAAACTAAATGAGATTTTGCCACTTCATTTGTAGTATTGTATGCTACAATTTTCATCTCTAATATCATAGAATTGCTCATTAACTTATATTATCTTACATTTTTGCTATTATTCCTTTTGTTTTGTTTCATATAAAACCTGAGAAACTTAAATTATAACATCAAAGATTATGGTTTCACTAGCACCCTTGGTGCAATTGTATCCAACATTGCATTGAAACTTTTAAAATTTGATGATAAATTTATACTAAAACATATTCGAAAGATGTAAAGTGTATTTTATCTTTCTGGTTTTGAGTTTAGCAGGAGTCCTATTTGCAATTGTTTTACATCAGAGTACTGTAGAGTTTTCAATTAGAGAATTTAAAGCCAGTATATTATTTTTTTTTCCTTCTAAATTCTAATTTTTTATTTTATGAAAAACAAACATAAAACAAGGGTGTTAAGAAGGGTAGGCACATTATCTGAAGAAAAGGGAGTTTCAATCAACTATTTCTCGAGTGTCGTTGCAATCAAAATCCCGGAAGAAAAAGACAAAAATTGGAAGTTACAGAGCAAACCAAAAGAAATCTAGGAGAGGACGGCCATGACATCAGAGGCCCTCAAGGCAATGTAGTCACCATCTTTGCCCTTGAAGTCATTCCCTGCATATTTGGAATACATAACTGTGGTCCCAGGGCTAATGGACAATGGTTTCCTGTTGCCTTCCTCATCCACAGGGCCTGGTCCAACTGCTATCACCTGTAACAACCAAGCAGAAAAGGAAGATTACGGGCTAGACTAAGCTAATACAACTGAAAAAACAGGATTATCAATAGATACTAATCAGTCAAAACTTTTTTGCTCCCTCGGATTCCTTTTGTAATTGAACAAGTGAAAACTCAGCAAGACATATGGCTATCTCTCAAGTTCAAACCCATAAGTGGGAAAAAGCCCAAAAATTTTCATCGGGTGCCACTATACCCCTCCCTAGGATTATTAACCAACTAAAACTAATATTAAGACACTAGCATTCTGCCATCGTTCTAGCACGCAAACAATTCTGTTAAAAAGTGTAAGTGACAGCTTAAAGCCAAAACCTTTCAAACAAAAGGAATAACGGGAAAGTTTACCGTTCCAATAGACGGTTTCTCTTTTGACGCCTCAGTAAGCAACAAACCCCCTGCAGTTTTTTCCTCAGCCTCCGCAACCTGCAGCCAATTTAATCAATCAAATAATGCTATCACAAAAACCAAGCAGAAATAATGGTGTTTGTTATGTTACACAATCACATCCATATGAAGATGAAAATTAACACAGTACTAAAAAGGTATTTTTAGACAAGTGACCAAATACAATGACAAATGACAAATGACTTAATGTAAGTCTACAATTAACATCTTATATTATAGATAAGCAAACTTCTGAACAGGAAGATACCTTGATTAAGACTCTATCATTTAATGGTTTAAGATCCATGACATCATCTGTTTCAAGGATACCAACAATGTCATCATCCTTCAGTATCAGATGCTTAGTACCATTGAACTCCACTTCAGTCCCTGCATATTTTGAATACACAACTTGTGTGCCCGTCTGTACAAAATTTGAAAAAAAAAAAAAAAAAGACATTTGTCAAAATAAAAGGACTAGAGAGAAAACCCTTTGAAGATGTAGCCTTTGAAGATCTACATCTTCAAAGGGTTTAAGATTCCTGAAGTAGGGGACGTCACCTTTACACTAATGTCCACTTTAATCTTTCCAATGCTCTTTCCCTCTCCAACAGCGACCACCTCACCCCCTTGAGGCTTTGTCTGAGCAGTTGTGGGAAGCATAATCCCACCCTCAGTCTTTTCTTCTGCTTCCTTAATCTTGACCAGCACTCTGTCACCCAAAGGCTTGATATTGGTGAACTTCAGGTTGTGGAATCACCAGTTAGCAATATGTAGCATTGAATTAGAGAGAGAAAATAAACCCAAATTCTAACAACTGTTATGTCAACCATAGACAGCAATAAAGTTCAATTACAAATGCTATCCAACTTTCTCAGGCCCTGGAAATAGTCTGATGAGTTCACATTCATATCATATTTTCTTCGTTAGAAAAAATGATGTGATTCTTTTTAGCCAAAAAGGGAATTTTGAAGTTACCAGACATTTGTCTTCCTGGCAAAGTACTTAAGCACATAACAAAGCATAATGCGGCATATCATGTGTAATTCCCAAATAAATGGGATCCCTAAAGGCCAACTTAAAAGTACAAATGTTAGCCAAGACAAGGCCTAAGAGCAAATTTTAAACATCAGCAAATAAAAAGCATAATCAATAACTCCAAGAAGAATTTTTTAACGGTAATATTAAACAGCTTCAAGCTCATATGTATTGACCATCAAACAAATACTAAATAACAGACTTTTAAGCATTTAAGCAACTACATTCATATATTATAATTGGAGCTGGTACTCCTGAATATTGCTGTAGAAATGTCCTTAATAGTGTAAATTACATTGGAGAATGCAGCAAATAATAAGGAACACTAATTGCCAACAGAAAACTGAGTCTATGTTATAACCTTGTAATCATTTTTTTTTGTCAATTATAGCAACACAAATATACCTTGGGGGCCACAACAGAGGCAGCTTTGACAACGAGACCATGGAACGACCTTTGAGGGACGCCTCCTAATCTGACTTGCCTGACAGTAGAAAACTGAAAGGCTGCAGGTCTAAGCCCTTCGAATGAAGGCAAGTTCCTAGCAGAAATTGATGATGCTGTAAACCGAGCGGTCGCCATTGGAAGGTTTATTACCAAGCTGCCCAATAAATAAACGACAGAAAAAGCAAAACAAATTAAACTAGGCTTGGTTTCACGTAGCTGATTGAAAGAAAGTTCAACTTATCAATTTGAACTTTATGAATTTTCCCGAGAAACAAACATGTGGAGAACGAAAGCAGAGGGCTCTAGCATAAAGGAGAGTAGAAGTAGAGAGTACCTTGATGCGGGCTGTGAGCTAGCAAAGAGTGGAAAATGGAAATGATGAAGATAAAAGAGGGAGAAAATAGGTCGATTATCAGGCTAGAACACAATTTTTCTTTTTATTCTTTTTGCCCATTCATCCTGAGCCATCTAAAAGGTTTACGTAGGGCCTTTAGAGTTTTAGTTTTACCCATAATAGGGCCTACTGGATTAGGCCCAGCCCAAGTGGCTGCAGATATTAGAAATTGTGAAACACGTTTGGATTTTTACTTTTTCTTTTGGCCATTTTTCTTGTTACCTTAGAAATACATATATATCCAATATCACAGAAGTTGCTGTATGCTCCCATTATAATATGTTTTATTTTATTCAATAAATAAAAGGAAATTGTAAATTTTTATAATTTTAAAATTAAAATTTTCAGAGAAAATTTTTTAATGTATATATATTTTATAAAATTGATAAATAAATAATAAAATTGATAATTAATTATTATTTATTAAATGAAAATAAAATTACATGTTACAGTTGAATCAGATAAGAATTCCTGGTAGCAAGATTAAGGACATTTGGTTTGGTTTACTTTTTATCTCTCTTTAGAAATGGAACTATTTATAGTAGAGTAGCCCAATTCCTGATTAGGTGATTAAGCTATGGCTAAAGCAAGGGAAAGGAAGCTAATGTAATTCCACTACAAGTCAGCCGCAGGTCTAGGGCTGTGTTCGAGCCAAGCCAAATATTTATTTGTTTGAATTTGAGCTTGAATATGATTATTACATAAGTATAAGAGATTATAGATAAATTCTGATATTTTTCATGATTATTTTTAATAAATAATAATAAAAATGACAATAAATTGTTCACTGAAAATTTAAATTTCAAATAATGGTAAAGAGAACTAGTAGATGATTTTAAGTAGAAACAAGAAGAAAATAAAAAAAAAGGAAAAAATCAACTTTTCTTTAAAAGTTTAATCAAATAAGAAAGTTTGTTAATATTATGAGTTTTATAATTTTATGTTTGAGCTTGGGTCATTAACTATGTAAGTTTAATTTAATTAAATTCAAATTCATTTAACACTACAAGAAAAATAGGATATTCCAACGGAATTTATCCGTTGGAGTGTTCCAATGGATTTTCTAACGAAAATGCTTCCGTTGGAATATTCCAACAGATTTTATCACGGAATTTCAGTCCGTTATAATAATTCAATAGAAATTACAGCAGACTGGAATTCCGTTGGAATACTCAAACGGAAAAACATATCCGTTGGACAATCCGTTGGAATACTCCAACAGAAATTATCACTGACATGAACTCTGTTGAAATATTCCAACAGATAATATTCCGTTGAAAATGTTCCGTTGGAATATTTAAAATACTCTTAAATAAAGCGACGCGTTTTGATTATTTATTTAATTCCAACGGATATGTCCGTTGGAATTACCATTGGAATATTCAAAACACGCTTAAAAAAATGGCGCGTTTTGATTATTTATTGAATTCCAACAGACAAATTCCATTGGAATTTTCGAAACCCTAAAACTCGTCCCCAATTTCATTTTTGCAGAATCGGCCAAACTTTGCAGCGTCTCTTCCTCTCGTCTTCCTTGCGAGCTCCGGTGGGATTTCTTCATTTTGTTCGTTGTTTGAAGCTGATTTTGCGCCATAGTAAGGTAAAATCTTTTTTTTACAAATGATTACC
>JANHAO010006034.1:0-21852 GCA_026873985.1 Saraca asoca | reverse complement strand
TTCCCTGAGGAATCGACCCGTACTCGTCGGTTCTTTGTTACAACTACACCGTGCGCTTACGATAATTTTAAAACGTGCAATAAGTAAGTTTACAGCACATTATCAATCTATATAGAAAACATTGGGGCAACTACATAGCATATTAAGACTCTAAATGGCAAAATTAGGCTTTGGCCTCAACATGAAAGTTGTAGAGCTTTCTCTTAGATTTAAAGATCGACCTAATTTGACATCTGGAGCTCAAGTTATAACTTAAAAATTGAAATAGTATTAAAAATCTAGAATTAAGCAATTAATTCAATTAAGCTCTAAATCATGGTCAAATCACTAAATAAGGCCAAATCACTAAATTAAACTCGATTAACATTCTAGGAGGTAGAGTATGAGAGGAAATAAATATGGAAATATCTTTTTGCTTATCAATCCTTTAAGTGGTCCTTTGAATTTCCATCACTAGGGGATGTTACATAATAGGATGGTAGGCTAATTTATAGCAATTCCATCTAGGCAAGGGCTAGATTGGGTTAGGCTGGCCTAAGCCTAGATAGAACCTATAGACCAAGTCAAACAATAAACAATTCTGGTCTAAAATGGGCACTATAGGATGATATCAAGCCAGATCGAGCACGGTGTAACTAATGGTCCCTGTACTAGTCAGGTCTTCCAATTGGCAGTTCTAGACCAAAATTAAAACAATGTACTAGGATCAAAATGGATCTTGCCAGCCTGAGCCTAGATGGAACTAGCAAATCTCAAGCTATTTGTGTTGTTTCATGAATCATTCTAGTTTGAAATCAGCTTTATGAGTTAGGACTAGGTCGAATTGAGTCTAGATGGATCCTTTGGTCCTTGTGATAGTCAGGTCAAACCATGGGTCATTTTGGTTTAACACTAGTATTATGGGCTAATATTAGGACAAATTGAGCCCAGATGGACTTGGTAGTCCTTAGGCTAGTTGCACTGACCCACCGAATGTTTCAAACTAAAACCAAAACTATTGGCAAAGATTGGACCAAAGTAGATCGGCTCAAGCTTTGATGGAACTAATGAACCCCTGGTTGATCAAGTTGACCAATAGGCCATTGCGATCTAAAACCAACACCTTAGCTTGGGATAGTGTCAGATTAGGCCCTGATGGAATTAGTGGTCCTCAGACTAGTTAGGTTAAATTGTTAACCATTCTTGTCTAAAACAAGAATCAAGGGTTAAGATTAAAAGGTAAAGGTAGGCCTTCGGCCAATCAAGTCAAGATTAGGCCATATCAAGCCCAAATGAAAGTAGTGGTCCCTGAGCTACTCAAGTTAACCTATTGACTATTCTAGACCAAAAATAGAACCAACCACCATGATAGGATTGGATTTGTCTAGCTTGAGCCTAGATGGAATCAGTGAACCTTAGGCTGATCAGGGTTGGCCCATAGACTATTTTAGTCTAAAGCCATTATTGTTAAATGTGATTAGACTAGATTGGGCTGGAATCGACACTCCTTGGCTAGTTGGGTTTAGACATTGATCATTTTGGTTTCAAACTAAAGCTAGAGTTTGGCATTAGGCTAGGATTGAGCTAGATTAGGACCAAACAACACTGATAGTCCTTGGACCAATTAGGTCAATCCACTTACCTTTCTAGACCATAACCAAAACCTGGCCAATTAGGTCAACCCCTTATAGTTTTGGTTTGAAACCATAATAGTGGGTTGGAATCAAACTAGATTTGGTCACCAAGAGCCTAGATGGAACTAGTGGTCCTTGCACTAGTCGAGTCAACTTGTCAACTATTTTGGTTTAATACTGGCACTTTTGCCAGTGATTGGGCCATATTGAGCCTGGTTGTTCCTAGGCTAGTTGGGTTTAGCCAAGGATAATATAGGTGTGAAAACTAGCACAATGGGTTGGGATTAGGTCAGATTGGGCCCAAATAGAATTGATAATCACTAAACTAGTTTAGTCAATTTAGTACCTTTCTAGTCTACAACAAAAATCATGGGTCGCGATAAGCTCTGGATGGAACAGATGGTTCCAAGACAAGTTAGTCGAGCTACTAGTAGTTCTAGTCTAAAATCAAAACAATGGATTGAGATTAGGCCTAGGCAGATTTAATGGTCCCTAGGCTAGTCAAGCCTTCAAGATGACAGTTCCAGACTAAAAGTGGAATCACGCATTGGGATTGAACCAAAACCACTCGACCTAAGCTTGAATGAAACTAGTGGACTATGGGTCAGTTGGGCCTAATTGCAAATTATTTTGGTTTGAAATCAACACCTTATGTTAGGGTCAATCTAAATTGAGCCCAAATAGATCTGGTGATCCGTAAGCTAGTTGGGTTAACTCATTAACCGATTTAGTTTGAAACCATAATTGTGGGCTAGGACCAAATAGAACCTACTAGGCTTAGCTTTGATGGAATAGGTGGTCGTTGAGCTAATTAATTGGACCCATTGATCGTTTTGGTCTAAAATTTGCATTGTGACTAAGAATCAGGCCAAATAAAGCCCAGATGGACTTAGTAATCTCCAGGTTAGTCAAGTCTACCAGCCAACCATTCTGAATTGGCACTATGAGCTATGGTTGTTGCTTGGACCAATCAGGTTGACTGACGAACTATGAAATTAGCATTAAGGACTAGGTTTGTGTCAAATGAGGCTTGGACAATATTAGTGCCCTTGAGTCAATTAGGTCAACTCGAAGACTGTTCTAGTCTAAAATTGACACCATTGGCCGAGATCAAGTTGATTGAAACTAGTGCTTCCTGATCAAGTTAGGTATACTCATGAATTATTCTATTTTGAAACCAACACTTTGTGATGGGGTTAGGTCAAATTGAGAGCACACTAAATCAATAGTCCCTAGGCTAGTCAAGTCAACTAATGGATAGTTCTAATTTGAAACTGGCTTTTAGGGTGCAATTAGGCTTGGATAAAATTGGTAATCCTTAAACTAATCTAGTCAGCTCTTCAACTATTCTAGATCAAAACTAGAACCTTGGGTTAGGATGAAACCAAATATAGCTGGCCAAAACCTGGTTAGGACCAATGATTCCCAGGCCAGTCGAGTCAACACATGGATCATTTTGGTTTGAAATTGTCACCATGGCTAGAGATTATCCTAAATCAAGCTTGGAGGGACCTGGTGGTCCCAGGCTAATCAAGTCAGCCCATAGACTGTTCTAGTCTAAAATTGGTATCATGGTATAGGATCGAACCAGATTTGGCTGACTCGAGCCTAGATAGAGCTAGTGGAACCAATCTAGTCAGGTCAACCCTTAGACTATTTTAGTTCAAAATTGGCATTATAGGTTGGAATTGGGTGTGAACAAAACTAGTGGTCCTTGACCAATCGAGTCAACTTGGAGACCATTCCAGCCTAGAATGGCCCCTCGGGTTAGGATTAGGACTAGATGAAACCAATGGTTGTTGGACCAGTCAGGAGGACCTACTAATCGTTCCAAATTAGTCAAGTTGTCTTAACCCAATTTACTTGATTATGACTAGTGTGAAGATACCAAACTAATACCTCCACCAACCAAATACCTCTACTTGTGACTTAAATTCCTTTTACGTATCTTTAATTATGATTTTCATAAAGTTGTCCATGTTTTATTTTCTTGTTACACTTATAGCACTTTTATAGATATTACTTGCCACATATGAAAGTGATTATGCGACCAATTATATTTTGGATTATTTCATAAATGAATTTATCTTCTTTACCAAATTATTGAAATTAATAATGCTTAGCAAAATTAATTTTCCCTTTTTTGGTTAAGCATGGCTAAAAATAGGGAGGATTTTTCCTTCAAAATGTTGTTTGTATTTTCCTCTAACAAATTCCTTAGTAAGCTACTCATAATATTTCTAACACTAATCATATGTAATTAAGTTAAGTATTAAACATGAATCTAATAAAATTTAAAACATGCAAACTATCATACATTAGTTAACACGCACACATACATATATGCATTGGTCTTAGCTAACCAAGTGGGTCCTTGCTAACATTCTTCCTGTGAGCCACAACATAAAATGTCTTACTCATCATTCTAGGGCCTTACTTAATCTAGTTGGGCTTTTACAAAAGATAAATTCTAGACATAATTTGCCAATAATACCTAAGATCTTTTCTACAGGCTATTCATCGTTCTCTTTTTCTTTTTAACATGCTATTGGGCAACATATATTACACACTAGCATATATATACATACATATTATAACATGTCTCTCTTTTTTTATATTTTATATTTTTGGGATAGGATAATGTAAGGTAGCAAAGAAATATGGTCAGTTAATTCCTAAGCTAGGTGATAAGCATAGATTATACATGCTATCATACTTAGAACTATACAATGGAGATGTGGGGCCTCCAACATAGACCATATTAGCTTGATATAAGAGCTACGCACTATATCGATCTACTAGAAGAGCATAATGAAGTTCCACCCTACAAGTGCCATGAGCGATTTTAACAATCATTGTAAAACATCGACAAATCCATTAGGATAGGGAGAGTATCATTTATAGCATCTAAAAAAAAGAGTAAACAACTAGAGTGAGTATATAATACTTAGTTAGAGATGATCTAATCCCCAGTTTGGTGGGTTCAAGCTAGAAATAAATAACTTAAAAACAAGTATTTACAAGTTCACAACCATTTACAAATTCATACTTATTCATTAGAGTCATATAGATATTATTGAATATATTTTAAAAAATTTACCATTTATAATTTTCATGTAATAACTAGAAATTGGCAAAATGGTATGAAGGGTCCACCTTTCATCTCCTTTCATCCTTATTCCTCTCTCCTCTAACCTTTTCCCTTCATTCATTTTTATCATTCTCTCCTAAAATGGCATTGGGTCTTAATCTCCCTTATCACATTTTATTGGGCCCATTTGAGCTTAGCAAGTTATAAGCTATCACATGGCCATTTTGGACCAAGATTTCATAAGTTCCATTAAAGTGAGTAAGGAAATACCATTCTTGCTAAACCATTTCTTAGTTCTTATTTTTGAACACCTTTCTTAGAATCAACTATAGCTTACCTCTCCTTTTTCTCTCTTTTTTTCTTCTTTTTTATTACTTCTTGCTCATACAAGTTTCCATAAACAACAAAACACTACTCAACATACACAAACTAAATACTACTATATCATCTCCTTATAAATCTTAGGCCTTTCTCCTAAAATCCATAAAAGAGCTTCAAAATAATACACTAAATAATATATGAAACAAGTTAGACAAAAATCCATCACAGAAGCCTTGGGATTCTCCTTGGCCGTGAGATTCACTCCACCAAAGGAGTCATTTTCTTCTTATTGTTCACACAACAAATCACATTAGCATTTCATACATAAGTTATTATAGGATCACAAACTGGCAAATACATGGTTGTAAGCAAATATTTTCAACTAAAACACATCAAAGAGAGGGTAGAGAGAACACTCACTATTACTTAAGGATGGACAAGATTTTTTACCTAAAACCATCAAAAACCAAGTTAACTTCCCTTAAACTTTTCATATAAGTGTTGAAAAAAAAATTGAAATACTTCCTCCTCCTCAAGGCCAAAGCTCATCCTTACAGGATCAAGATGGGTTTTTCAACTCATCTTGGTCTTGTAAGGTATCTGTATGAAAGAACACAATAAAACCTAGTTGGATCAAGGAGATCTCATTAACACTTAAAGTTGAAGAGGTTCTTTCATTTTTCAAAACTTAGTTTGTTTCCAAGAAAAGATGAGTAGGAGAAGATGAAAAAAAAAAGATGTTGGGAAGAAGTTACCTCAAGAGGGTTTGAAAGTGAAAGAGATGCTTGGATCTTGGTGCAAGATGAGAATGTAAGAATAGGTAGGAGTGGTGTAGAGTTTCGATCTTGGGTTTTTGAGTGGTAAAAGTTGATGAGAATTAAATAGGTGAAGCAAAGGAGAGAGTTTGGTTAAGTGAATGACTTCATGTGAAATGAGAAAATTTTTAGGTGAAGAGTGAGTGAGCCATGTGCTTGAGGGGTAGAGTAGATTGTGTTCTCTTATGTTTGAATTGGAGTAAATTTTTGTAATGATTACTTGAAATTATGAAATGACTTTAAGAAAGATTTTGTCTCCTAAAAGTGTATCACACTTCTTAATTGCAAATCTCCTAATTTAATGCATATCTTCTCATTAATGGTGAAATATTACTCCTTCTAGATTTCTCTCAACTAATCTAATTTCCCCTTTCCCTTTCTGACCGTCCACCTTGGATGGGAAAGGAGACTCTTGTCCTTTTCCTTTCTTCTAGTTATACTTTAGTTTAAATTCTAGGTTTCTAGTTTTCCTAATGATTGGTTGGTGTACTTTTCTTTTTGGAAAGAGTTGGTAGATGGGAATAAAATATATTATTTGGTAAATATTAGCTTATCAACATACTAAAATATACAGTATAGATTTGGCACTTTTACTCTCTTAACTCCAATTTGCTTGAAAGTACTAATTTTTATTATTTTCATACCTTATTTAGTCAAACAAATGGAATGGAATGTTTTATTTCTTTAACACACTACCAACATACTTACATTGACTTCCCAAATCCCAACATTTTCCTTACTTGCCATGTGGTACTCTAGAAAAGGGGCCATGCTTCTTAAATTCCTACCTTTTTGACTTTACTCACCTTTGACCTCACCTTGGACCTTTTTGCCCTTGTCTTTCTCGAAAAGCCCTTTCAACTCCTTAAAAGAGGAGTGGGTCACATTTTGGACTCCTTATGGATGCCTAACCATGCCCTATTCTTCTCTTGGATCAAGGTCCTAATTTTTTGGGGCCTCGTCTAGAAGACTTACCTTAAAATTTTCTTTTGGGCTATGGAGTCTCTTAAAAAATAAAGTCCAATTCCTCATATGGACTTAGTTTGTAAATGTGGGCTTATCTATAATTTCTTAATCAAACTTTTTATGGGTTTACGTTTTCTAATTAAATTTCTAATGGGTCATGTCCCATTTCTTCATGGGCTCTCATCTCTAAGTCTAATAACTTCTAAACTTATTAGCTCATAATACTTAACCTATAACATTTTTCCTAATAGAAATTAATTAGATTGTTCTGATTTATCTTTAGGTATACACAAGTAGATGTCACAAGTTCTCCCCCTTAAGAAAAATTCATCCTCAAATTTTTAGAAGGTGAAGTTACCACATACAGAAATGTCAATAGCCTTACTTTATTCATGTAGTCGTCAGTCTTACTGAATAATTCTAGGTATTTCTTCTACATGGTTACCTCCAACTCCCAAGTTGCCTCTTATTCTCCATGTTCCTCCCACATAAACTTTATCGAGGGTACTTCCTTGGAACAAAGCTTTTTGACTTGCTAATTTACAATTGCCATAGGTTACTCCTCATATGTTAGCTTCTTAACAAGTTATCTTAGTTCATCCTTTATGAAATCTACTTTATTCAACACATATTTCTTCAACATGGATATATGGAAAATAGGGTGTATGGCCTTTAAGCTTTTGGGCAACTCTAATTGACATGCTAACTTTCCAACTCTTCCTGTAATGGGGAGTGGTCCAATGTACCTTGGAGGCAATTTTCCCTTATTGTCAAAAAGCATTACACCCTTCATCAAGGAGACCTTGAGAAACACACGTTCTCCTTCTTGGAATTTTAGCTCTCATCATTAAACATTAGCATATGACTTCTAGTAATCTTAAGCTATTTTCAACTTTTCTCTTATAATTTGGACCTTTTTGATTGCTTCTTCAACCAAGTCTAGTCTAATCAACTTGGCCTATTCTAATTCAAACCATCCAATTGGGGATCTACACTTTCTTCCATACAATACTTCATGAAGTGGTGCCACCTAGATGTTAGTGTGGTAGCTATTATTGTAGGCAAATTCCATTAAAGGCAAATGTTCTTCCCAACTTCCTTCAAATTATATTGCATTAGCCCTCAACATATCCTTCAATATTTGAATTGTCCTCTTGGATTGCCCATCTATTCAGGGATGAAATGCTATGCTAAAGCATAGCTGTGTTGCTATTGCTTCTTGAAATGATTGCAAAAAATAAAAGGTAAATTGCATACCGTGATTCGAAATAATCATGACCGATACTCCATGCAACAACACTATTTTGTCCAAAAACAATTGAGTGTGTTGGGAAGTTGAATATGTTACTTTTACTAGTAGAAAGTGCACAGTCTTGGTTAGTTGGTTGATAATGATCTAGATGGAATCGTATCCTTTATTGGTTATTGACAACCTTATAATGAAATCCATGGTAATACTCTCCCACTTTCATTCTAGTATCTATATGTTCTGATGAAGGCTGATAGGACATTGATGTTTCACTTTAGCTTACCAGTAATTTAGACACCTAACTACATAATTCATCACATCCTTTTTCATTCCTTTCTACCAATAATTACTCTTCAAGTTTTGATACATTTTAGTTGCCCTTAGGTGCATTGTATATAATGATTCATGTCCTTGCCTTAACATTTCCCCTTGTAGTGCTTTTGGAACCCATAACCATCTTTTATCCTTATATATCAATGCTTAGACAAATTTCACCATATGTTAGCACCTTCTACTTCAACCTTGGGTACTCAGGATCCCTGAGTTGCTCTTCTTTAA
The DNA here is from genome assembly GCA_026873985.1 of Saraca asoca. Taxonomy (NCBI): domain Eukaryota; kingdom Viridiplantae; phylum Streptophyta; class Magnoliopsida; order Fabales; family Fabaceae; genus Saraca; species Saraca asoca. The sequence goes on along the minus strand of JANHAO010006034.1, from coordinate 13,239 downwards.
TTTGTTCCATTAAGTTGGAGAGTATCTACAAATTGGCTATCATTCTTTCTATTAGGTATTCAAATTCACAAGGCTTGGCTTTTTGATACCAAGGGATAGGAAACAATCAATGTTTACATGATAAAAGAGATAAACAGTATAGATTTGATAATATCAAATATACATACAACTGATTAGAGTGTTTTCTAATAAAAGCAAAATAGTATCCATTGTGCACACCATCCCTGTGAACCAAAATGGGGAATTTTTTTAAATGTTAATTACTAAATAATAGAAATTAGCAACAACGTCAATTTGAAGGATTAAAAGTCAAGGAGAAAAACATAGACTTTGATGACTAATAGACAAAGTTCTGAGGCTCTAATCAAAATGATGTATAGTACTTAAAATGTTAGGTAAAAGAATAATATATATAGATAATTTATTCCATTCAAATTATAAGAACAAAAGTATTCATTGATTGCAAAAGATTTAAGCTTATCAAATAAATATGCAAACAAAATATAAAATGCCAGTTATGTAGGGGAAAAGAAGTCCCCAGACAAATCAAAATGGTCACCAACACTAACAAATTCATAGAATCTAATATTAAATAGTTATATAATTACAATACTAAGACTATACCTATAAAGTGTGTAAAGATTGAAGATACTCCTCTTAATGAGAACATGGGGGACCAAACTAAGGATCACTAAGAAGCTTTGCACCTTCCAATGGGACTTGTGGCTAGAGCCAAGGCAAAGAAGATGAGGGAAGTAATTCAAGGGCTTTGTCACATACTTTGGAGCTCACATGGTGAGCAAGGATTTAGGAATTCAAGCGTTATTTACATAGAAGCCATGCCATCCACTTAGGCCACTTGGACTAACCAATTTGGCAACAACTTAGCATCCACTTGGTGTGCACCTTGGCTCCAACATGGCAGCCCTTTTAGCATCACACATGGCTAAACTGTTGGGTATGATTTAGGCTATTTTATTATGTCATTTGTAGGCTATTTTGACCTTTTATTGCATAATTGTTAGGGCTAGTTTTATTGTTGATTGGACATCACTTTTGAAGGGTTGTTTGGACTATTTTTATGGTTTATGTTTGACTATTTGTAGAGGCCTAGACTTGTTTGTTTTTGGCTGATTTTGTTTGGTACTTTAGTGGACTTGTTTGGAACATTAATTCAGCCTATCTTTAGTAAGGATTGATATTAGGGAAGGTAGTTTTCCCCTCACCATCTAGATTTGACCATTTTTATGAAATTGTAAGCTTTCCTCTTGAGAAAGTGTTCTCTTAGGGTTCTTGATAGAAATTAAGATTTATCAAAGAGATTGCTCTTTATGGCATCAATTTTATCACTTATCACTCTCCTTCTACCTCTCTAGAGTGTGGTGTGAATATCATTCTTTTTCCATTTCAATTTTGTTATGGAATTCATGCTGAATCAGAATGGGTCCATAGGCATCTCTATGGGAGATTACATCAGTTTAATATTAGAGCTTTGACTCTCCCAATTCAAGTGATATCTCTTCATTTTTCTTCTTATTTATGCTTCCATTTTTCTACATTTTGTTCTTGCTATTTTCCCTTCTTTTTGGTCCAATTTCGCTTCATCATTTTCTTACCAATTGTTGTCCAATTGTGCTTGATTGGTTGCTGAAATTCTATTTTGGTTTAGTATTAATCAGATGCAACAATTGCTTTGGTTTTTGCTTGAATTCTACTATAAATTTGCAGAAAAATTTTGTGTTCTTCTTTTGTCTACCAATTGTTTGATCTTAACTTTGTGTGATTGAAATTTTTCTACTCATTTTGTTTCATTCCCATTTCATTTCCTTGGTTGTTTTGTTGAAGGTTCTACTATAGAATTTTCATTCCTTGTCTTGTTGCATTTCAAGTGTTTGATAATTTGTTTGAGTGTCTTTTGTTTTATTCTTGTGTGTCCATTGGTGTGGGACTGAATTACACTTCATTTTAGTATGGTTTGGTGCCATTTTCCTCTCAATTGCATCAAATTTTGTGTGGCTATCGAAATCCCTTGCTGTTGGTTGAAACTTTGCCACAATTTTTCCATTGCAATTTTGTTATTGTCCTAGCTTGATCTTGATTGTATTTTGTCCAAAGAAAACATTCTGTTATCAATAGAATTTGGCACTACAAAATGGGCTAGCAAAAGCCTAGAAGGAGTCAATTCTGATAAAGGGATTAGTTCACCAGACTGTGAGGTCACTGCATAAAGGACCTCAGCTCACTTAAGACCCAAGCTCACTGGTCGAATGAGCTCGAGGTTACCAACCAACAGAGCCCCAGTGTACAAGCTTGAGCCTGCTAGGACATAGCCTCACCCAGCTAGAAGCTCGCTAAAGTCGAGCATAGGGACAGCAGATAACTTGCACCACCATTTTATAGATACGACTATCAGGTCCTACACACAAAAAGCAAACTGTAGAAGCCAGTCTATAGTGCCCTGGGTAGTGTTGTATATTTAATATTTGATGTAACAGATGCATAGTTTATTTAGTTCCATTTGTACCCTTCCATGCTTCTATAAATAGGGGCTAGAGCCATTGTAAAAAGAGATGAGGAAAATGGCATACTAGCAGAAACCCTACCAGAATCCATAACCAAAGCTTTGTATAAACTCCTTGAAGTTAATAAAACATCTCCATGGACATAGGGTCTGCTACCGTCCCGATTTGGTTGAACCACGTTAAACCTCTATGTGTTTCCTTCTTCTCCTTTTTCCTCTAGCCATTCAATGCCTTCCTATCACTTAAACAACTAGGAAATAGCTTGGGTCCTAAAAGAATCCCTTCCGTTGGCTGAATCCATGTTTAACTGAAATCCACCATCAACATTTTGGCACGCCTGGTGGGACTCTTCTATTCATTAGTTGTTTCTTTGTTTCTTTGGTCAATTTTGTTCAGTTGAAATGGCCAGAGGAAAGGCCATCAAGAAGTCGGATGCTGTCACCAATTGATTGGAAGGTCACACTGCAAGCTTCTCTACCACTAGAACTGCCTATAGTTTGGTGTCCCTAATTCATCGCCAACCTGTTATCACTGTCCTCGACACCAACAAAGCCAAGCATGGCGCCAGTGTTGGGAAGCATCTGAGGGTTTGATGAGAATGATGACAGAAGCATTCTAAATGTTAACCTAAGCACATACTCAAGATGCGCAAAGACAAGCTGAAGTCATCGTGCTAAAAAATGTCTCCCATCGATGATGAGCTAAGACTTCAAACAGAGCTAGTTGCGAGCACGTTTTGGGTCGTCATCTGCATGACAAGGAGGATGCAAAAAGCTGCTAGGATTCCAGTCAGAGGTTCAAAGGATTGCCATTATTGATGGAAGAATTATTCCAAAGGGTGAAGCAATTAGAGGTGCATCGCCAAGCTTGAGGTGACCAGAGTCACATCAAAGAACAAACTCCCTTCTCTAGGAAGATTGAAATGAAGCCCCTCCCCCAGAAGCTCAAAATTCCTACATTCCCATTGTACAATGGAGACAGCGACCCACATAATCACTTGGACATATTCATTGATTAGATGGATCTTTGGATAAATAATCCTCTAATCAAGTGCTGTGTGTTTCCCATCACATTGGGAGACGCCCCCAGGCTTGGTTCAGGAACCTCCCAGCCTGTAATATCAATAGCTAAAAGGAATGGCAGCAAAAATTTCTTAACCACTACATGGTGCTGAAGAGGCAGCTTGCACCCCTTGCCATCTCACCACAATCTTTCAGCACAAGCATGAGTCTTTAAAAGACTACATTGTTTGGTTTAGGCGTGAGATCGACAATGTGGAAAGCCAATCTGATGAGAGTATTTTGATGGCAATATCTACTGGGCTCCACAAAGATGGGAAGCTGTATAAAAGCATATACAAATCCCCAGTAGCAGATCTAGGAGAATTTTATGATCGAGCTACCAAGCAAATCAGGTGGAAGGAAACATTTGGTGCGAAGAAGCCCAAACTGGACAACCTAGGCCAAAATAAGAAGAGGAATAACCATGAGGATGCAAGAAGCGGCTCCAACCCCCAGCTCACAAAGAAGGCCAAGGCTGAGCAACCTCAGCAATTGGTTCACCGTAAGTACTACAATGTCTTATCAGATACTCCTAACAAGATTTATGCAGCAGAAAGGAGCAAAGAAGACTTTGGGACTCCCACCCCTTGTGGGCACCCCATGTAGGCAGAAATACAAACAAGTTATGTGCGTATCACAACGAAGTGGGGCATAACACCTCAGATTGTTGAGCTCTTAGAGATGCCATTGAGGATTTAATTAGGAGAACATGCTTGAGGGAATACATATTGTAGCCTACAGCGTAGCAACCTTATCGGCCTCAGCAGGACCTCGAGCAAGAGCAGCCAGCCGTAGTGAGAACCATATACTAAACTTGTAATGTGATATGTGAAAGTGGCCCAAATTTCATATAAGTTAGTTCATGTAGATTCTTCTAAAAACTCTAGAAAGCATTTGACCTGATCTCAAGATTTTGAAAAGTGCACATTTTGCAAACTGAGTTTCAAGTTATGATTGATCATTACATTAATATGACTAATAAGGCATCGCACTATCACGACCTACTTCTTGGTATTGCGTTCATGGATTAAGTTCTCATAGCTTTCATGCGATCAAATTTCATAGCTCTTATGTGACCAAATTTCAGAGCTCTCATGTGATTTAAAACTTGCACATACGAGCCACTTTCTTAGCCATTGTGTGCGCGTAGTGACCTTACTGCATGTACAAGCAACTTTCTTAGCCACCGTGCATTGTGATCTAACCATGCATATGAGCAACTTTCTTAGCTATCGTGTGCATGTGTACAATTTAAAGCTCACACATATGAGCCACTTTCTTAGCCACCATGTGTGCGCAGCGACCTTACCACACGTACGAGCAACTTTCTTAGCCACCGTGCATTGCGATCTAACCATGCATATGAAAAACTTTCTTAGCCACTGTGTGCATGTGCACAATTTAAAGCTCGCACATACGAGCCACTTTCTTAGCCACCATGTGTGCATAGCGACCTTACCACACGTACAAGTAACTTTCTTAGCCATCGTGTGCATGTGTACAATTTAAAGCTCACGCATACGAGCCACCTCTTAGCCATCATGTGCGCGTAGCGACCTTACTGCACATATGAACAATTTTCTTAGCCACCGTGCGTTGTAATCTTACCATACATGTGAGCAACTTTCTTAGCCACCGCATATGTGCAATTTAAAGCTCGTGCATGCGAACCACCTTTTTAGCCGCCTCATGCATGCAGTAATTTCACCATGCATATGAGCAACTTTCTTAGCCACCGTATACATGTTGACCTAAATCTCCAACTCTCATGCGTCTTGAATCTTGCAACTTTCATGCGATCAAAATTTCATAGCTCTTATGCAACCAAATTTTGTAGCTCTCATGTGACTAGATGCCATAGTGCCATGTGGCCTACTCATATGTTGTTCACTTATATTTAGCCCAAATTTATCTTTCAATTTTTTTTAAAAAAAGCATTGCCGATTGGCTATTTAGTTATTTTTGTGAGCAAAATTAACATTTGCCATATGAGAATTGCAGGACAAATAACCAAGCACTTGAAGAAAAAGAAGGAAATTTCATTCATTAAAAAGCCTTAACGAGATACATTTACATAAAAAAATTCAAAATACAAGTCAGAGAAAACTATTGCTAATTCTTCTGGAAGAAGGATTGATGCACAAAGGGAAAGCTCCCACCAATCAGAGGGTTAACCACCAAGAGATGAACCCTTGCCAGTTGGAAACTCACGAGCTCGCTTAAGTCCCTAACTTTCTTCTTCTAGCCCCTCCTTCCTCAGCAACAGGCTCTTCCTCAACTTGACTCTCGAAACTAAGAAGTCTGGGAAAGCCTACCAGAGCGACTGAAAAGGAGAAACCTCATAACTGTGAGGATATAATCCAAGATCCATATGAGATCTCTCCACATTACCAGAGATGTATTGACTTTGAAACTTTTTATGCAGCATAACATAAATGCCTTACCTGGAAGGTGGAATATCAAGAAATCAGGAGATTTATTTGAAACTTCCATTTGGTCACTCTTTGAAGGAAGAAGAGGACTCTCTATGCTTTAAATAGACTCAACCTAATCTAGCCAAAGGATCCAGAAGGAATCCCCTAACCACTCTCATTTAATAGCTTGAAAGAAAATGAGGCTAGTGCACTAATAACTACAAGACATGTTTTTTTTTTGAAAAACAAAATAGTAGGCTGGCTTAAAAGACTTTGACTGCACAAATGCCCATGGCTGAAATTAAAAATATCTTTCGATCTTGGATCTAGAATGGGCTGAATAAGGATCCAACAATAGAAACTCATCCATGCGGCCTTCTGAGTTTCGTGAAGCCCCAATTCACTAAAGTCACACCTTGCAAAGGAAAGCAAGCGCATGAGATGAAGGTCAAAATTATGGTGTATTACAGCAGCGTGAGCTTTTGCCAATAGAAGTCTAACTTCTAATCTGCAAAGTAATTGAGAGTTGGGGGCTAGTGTTATTAATAGAATTTAGCAGTACGAAGTGGGCTGGTAAAAGCCCAGAAGGAGTTGAGTCTGACAAAGGGACAAGTTCACCAGACCATGAGGTCACTGCACAAAGGAACTCAACTCGCTGAAGACCCAAGCTCACTAGTCGAATAGGCTCAAGGTCACTAACCAACAGAAGCCCTAGCATACAAGCTTGAGCTCACTAGGACACAGCCTCACCCAGCCAGAAGCTCACTAAAGTTGAGCATAAGGACAGTAGACAACTTGCACCACCATTTTGTAGATACGACTATCAGGTCCCACATGCAGAAAGCAACCTGTAGAAGCTAGAGTATAGTGCCCTAGGTGACTTGTACATTTAATATTTGATGTAACAGATGCACAGTTTATTTAGTTCCATTTGTACCCTTCCATGCTTCTATAAATGGGGGGCTAGAGCCATTGTAAAAGGAGAGGAGGAAAATGGCATCCTAGCAGAAACCCTGTCGGAATCCATAACCAAAGCTTTGTATAAACTCTATGAAGTTAACCATGGACATAGGGTCTGGTGCAGTCCGAATCTGGCCAAACCACATTAAACCTCTATGTGTTTCCTTCTTCTCCTTTTTCCTCTAGCCATTCAATGCCTTCCTATCACTTAAACAACCATGAAATAGCTTAGGTCCTAAAAAACCCCTCCATTGGCTGGATCCAGGTTTAATCAAAATCCGTCGTCAACACCTTCCTTTTGAGTACACTCAATAGGAAATTGTCTTAGGTTAATTGTGATTAAGTAATTTGATTTGTGACTACTCAATTTGTGGACATAGGTGCTGAGATAATTTTGGATAGCAAGTGAATTGTTGGATGAATAAAAGAAAGAAAAGGAAATGCTAGTGGAAAAACAAAAAAAAAAGAAAAAAGAAAAGAAAAGAAAAGAAAAAGTGTGAAAGAACAAAAGTAGAAGACAAAAGAGCAAGAAAGCAAAGAAAGATCAAAAGAAAAAGAACAATACAAGAAAGCCACAAGTGCTGTCCTGAAATTTTTGTGAACAACACAAAAATATTTTTGGCAACTTTGAGCTCCATTCAATCCACAATCTGAACTAATTTCTAAGTTATTTTTCCATTGTATTCAACTTGAATGTGTTTGTTTGGAATGCATGATCAATATGCTAGCTTAAAAACTCAAAATGGAGTGCAATTGCTTGATATTTTTGCTAGAACTTCATGATTTTTCCTTGCAACTTTTGGTCTACCCAAAAAATTATGGTTTCTAGCTGAAACTTTATCCATTTTGTTGCTGCCTTTTTCCTTTGTGCTTCCTTGTTGATTCCTTACTCCGTGTTCTTGTTATTTTATGCCATCTTAGTTATTAGAGTGTTGTATGATATTGATTGCTACATTTTGCAAACTCCAAGTTCTTATCTCTTTAATTCCAATAGGACTCTAAGGGAGTAGATAAGAGTGGTAAAAAGCAAGAGTGTTTGTGAGCTCATTAGAGGGAAAAAGCCTAATTATGAGTGCAAACAAGAGTGGAGTTTCCTAAACACTTGTGAAGTAAGTGTTTTGGTGAGGTCTTTACTTATCTAACCTTTGTTTTGAAGAATTTATTCTAGTGGTTCACAACTCAATGAAGTCATGTTCACTCTAAAAGCAATGCAACAATAATTTGAAAAAGTGAATGTGAAACTTGATGGCCATAGTGAAAGAATCACAAGAGTCAAAAATAGAAGACATCCTCAAGAGGGAAGAGCTAGAAGAACAAATCACCAATATGGGAGTAATGAGGGAGATTAGAGAGATAAGGGAGATGAAGAAGAGTTGTCCACTTCACACCATGAGACTGAAAGAAGTGAGAGGAGGAGAGATAGAAGCAATATGGGAAGGAGACATGTAAGGCCAAGAAGGGAAAGGGTGGATTCTAGCCTACACAAAATCAAAATGACCATACCATCATTTCAAGGTAAGAATGACCTGGAGGCTTATCTTGAATGGGAAAAGAAATTTGAGCTAATCTTTGAATGTCATAACTATTCAGAAGAGAGAAAGGTGAAATTGGCAGTTGTGAAATTCATGGATTATGCCATCATTTAGAGGGATCAACTTGTGCAAAGTCAAAAAAAAATTTAAGAGAGTCATGTCCACTTAGGAAGAATTAAATTATGAGGAAAAGATTTGTCTCTTCACACTACTATAGGGAGGTATACCAAAAACTTCAAGGCCTAACTCAAGGATCCAAGAGTGTTGAAGATTATCACAAAGAGATAGAGGTAGCAATGATATGGGCAAATATGAGGTGGACAGGGAGGCTAATATGGCTCAGTCCCTCCATGGTTTAAACTGAGACATTGCTAATGTACGTGGAGCTAGAAGATATGGTACACATGTCCATGAAGGTGGAAAGATGACATAAGAGAAGGACTTCTTCTAAGTTTGCTCATTAATCAAGTTCCTCTTAGAAGACAAATTAGGACAAGAAACAAGAGCAAAAAGATGTCAAATCCTACAAGAAGCCCATGGTTGAAATTTCTTCAAAAGCTAAGGTAGAAGATTCAAGAGGCAAAAGAAAATTGGAAGTGCCACAAAAGTAAAGAAACATTAAGTGCTTTAAGTGCTTAGGTCAAGGACTATGCCTTTGAGTGCCCTAACAAAAGAGTCATGATAATCAAGGGTAATGGGGAGATTGAATCAGCTAGTGAGCATCAAAACATAGAGGAAGAATCTAACTCTAGTAAAGGGGAAAGTTGTGAAGGAGTGGAGCATGTGGTTGAAGGAGAAGCCTTAGTGGCAAGAAAGGTTTTGAATGCTCAAGCTAATGAAGAAAATGAGGAGCAAGGAGAGAACATCTTCCACACAAGGTGTCATGTGATAGGAAAAGTTTGCAATCTTATCATAGATGGTAGAAGTTATTCAAATTGGCTAGCACAATTTTGGTGGAGAAATTGAATTTGCCTACATTGAACCATCCCACACCTTACAAATTGCAATGGTTGAATGATAGTGGAGAGGTGGAGTTGACAAGACAAGTGCAAGTGGCATTCTCAATATAGAGGTATCAAGATGAGGTTCTTTGTGATGTTGTCCCTATACAAGTGGGTCGCTTGTTGCCAGGAAGGCCATGGCAATTTGATAGGCATGTTACTTAAGATGGCTTCCTCAATAGTACCATTGATGCGATTTTGTGAGAAGTAGAAAAATTGGAAAATCAAAGTGACTACACTCTTAGAGCTTCCATCCCAAACCAAAAACATGCCAAGTGGATGGAGTTCTTTGAAACATTCCCATATACCATCCAATACAAACATTCCCATATATTTCCTATAATGTTTCTGATTTTTCTCCTTTTATTGTAGGTTTTGAAGATTTGAGGTTAAATCCTTTTGAATAAGGGGGAATGATAGAAATTCAAGGAATCACTCAAGGGGTCATCAAAGGCTCTTTGATGAGCAAAATATTTTCCCATTTATTTCCTCTCATACTCTTCCTCTGAGGATGTTAATTGAGTTTAATTTAGTGAATCGGTCTTATGTTGAGATTTGGTCATGATTTGAAGCTTAATTGAATTAATTACTTAATGCTATATTTTTACACTATTTTAGGTTTCAGGCTATAACTTGAGTTCCTGATATCTTATTGGGTTAATCTTTATATGGTTTGAAAGCTAAGAGAAAGCTCTACAACTTTCATGTTAAAGTCAGAGCCAGTTCTACCATTTGGAGTCTCAAAATTTACTATGAAGCAGCTCCGGTATTTTCCATCTAGATTGACCTTTGTCACCATCATTGGATCATAATTGAAGCTTCAAGGGGTCAAATGAGGTCAAACTAAAGCCAAAAGGACCCTAAGTTCTAGCCTAATGATTTCAAGCTTTAAAATTAATAAGATTACATAGTTTTGAAGGTCAATATAGAGGCAGAAGGGAAACCAGTGTTTTTACTCTACATAGGACTAATTTTGAATTTGGACTTCTTGTAATGGATTAGGCTTCTTATTTTGGTTGACTTGTTTAGTATTTTTGTTGGGCTTGTTGCCTTTTTAGTTCAGCCCTTATGGTTTAGTGATAGCTATTAAGGAAGAATTGTTTCCCTTAAAATTTAGATTACTCAATTTATGAAATTGAAGATCTTTCATCTTCTTGAGAGCTTCCTTTCTTAGGGTTCTTCATTAACTTGAGACTTATCAAAGAGATTTCTCTTTGTGGCGTCAAAATCTATCACTTATTACTCTCCTTTTACCTATTATAGAGTGTGGCAAGAATATCCTTCTTTTTCTTGTCCTCTTTATTGTTAAATTGGGGAAAGGTCTATGGGCATCTCAATGAGAGATCACATCAAGGTATCAGGGCTACTAAGCATGAAAAGGAAGATAAAAAGTTCAATTCAAGTAGTGAAGAGAGTAATGAAGTACTAAAAGTTGTGGTTGAGGGAGAGGCACTAGTTGTGAGAAAAGCTTTGAATGCCCAAGCTAAGGAGGGAAGTGATGAGCAATGGGAGAATATTTTTCACACTAGATGCCATGTAAAAGGCAAGGTTTGCAATATAATTGTTGATGGGGAAAGTTGTGGTAATGTTGCTAGTACAATCATGGTGGAGCTTATTTGAATACTAACCATGAAACTAATATTTTACCTTTCAAGAAGGTAGTTTTTGAGCCAGGTGATTGTGTGTGCTTGCATATGAGGAAAGAAAAATTTTTGGCTTAAAGGAAGACTAAGCTCCACCCAAGAGGAGTTAACACTTTCCAAGTAGTGGCAAAAATAAATGTCAATATATATAAATTAGATCTTCATGGTGATTTTAATATTAATGCTACTTTTAATGTTTCTAACCTTTCTCCTTCTGATGTAGATTTTGATTCAAGGTCGAATCCTTTTGAAGAAGGAGGGAGTGATGAGAACATAGGAGACCAAACTAAGGATCACCAAGAGGCTTCACACCTTCCAATAGGACCTGTGACTAGAGCTAAGGCAAAGAAGATGAAGGAAGCAATCCAAGGGCTGTCACACAATTTGGTGCTCATATGAGGAGCAAGGCTTTGGGAATTCAAGTGTTATTTGTAGAGAAGCCATGACATCCACTTAGGCCACATGGAGCAACCAACTTGGTAGCAACTTAGCATCCACTTGGTGTCCACTTTGGCTCTGACATGGCAACTTTTTTAGTGTCACACATGGTTGAATTGTTAGCCATGATTTGGGCAATTTTATTGTATATTTGCTAGTTGTTTTGACCTTTTATTACATAATTTTTTGGGCTGGGTTTATTGCTAATTGGGTGTCACTTTTGAAGGGCTATTTAGACTATTTTTATGGTTTGTGTTTGACTATTTGTCTGCCTAGACTTGTTTGTTTTTGGTTGAATTTGTTTGGTACTTTAGTGGGCTTGTTTGGAACATTAATTTAGCTCATCTTTAGTGAGGATTGGTATTATGGAAGGCATGTTTCCCTCACCATTCAGATTTGATCATTTTTATGAAATTGTGAGTTTCCTCTTGAAAGAGTGCTCTTTTAAGGTTCTTGATAGAACTTGAGACTTATTAAAAAGCTTGCTCCTTGTGGCATCAATTTGATCACTTTTCACTCTCTTTCTACCTCTCTAGAGTATGGTGTGAATATCATTATTTTCCCTTTTTGATTTTGTTGTTAAATTCTTGCTGAATTGGAGTAGGTCCATGGGCATTTCCATGGGAGATCATAGCACCTATCAAGCAATAAATATTTGCCATTTTCACTATCAAAATCAAGTTGCAAGGGGAACTCATAACAGTCATTAATCTTCATGATAAAGGCATAAAATGAAATTTTAGCTTCCATGTATTGGAAAAAGAGTGCGAACTCTCCACGAAAGCAAAGAACATAACAGAAAACACATCCAACAACAATAGATGACCCCATTCTATCACATGACAACATACAACAAAAAAACTTCTATGCAAGTACATAAATAGTAGCTAGAGTTGGGACAAACAAAATGTACATCACCAGTATGGTCTCTCAGGAACATTGTTAACAGTTAGAGCATTGCAACCTAATGTTACTGATGGGTCCCAAATTAAGAGATATATTATAGAAATTGGATCTTGGCTTTTGTTGTATATGAAAATTAGCCTCGCAAAGACGAGCCCTCGAGTGCAATGAGGACCATGCTCCCGTAAGCAATAGTGGCAAAGTAATCCTGAACGCTAACCCCGCCTCGCTCGTCATATCCCAACGACGTCGCGAGGAGGTCCAGACGCACCCAATGAGACAACCTTCCCCACGAGGGATGGACTAGCAACAAAGTCACAAGATTGAATCTATGGGTAAATGACCATTCCGCCCGAGATCATCTTCTCGCTACAACAACACCCGGCTCATAGTTGCAGAGCCCGTGTGCACCCTATGAGACAACCTCTCCCACGAGGGATGGACTAGTAACAAAGTCACAAGACTAAATCTGCGGGTAAACGACCATTCCGCCCGAGATCGTCTTCTCGCTACAACAACACCTGGCTCATAACTGCAGAGCCCGTGACATTTCTAAAATCTGAAGTTCCTATCTGGGACACCAGGAAGCAAACACAATTCTACCGTTGACATAGGGAGACCATTCAGCAATCTCCTTTCTGCAACAGCCAGATTGTAGCCCCTTTTACTATCTTTTCCCTTTTATTATTTGATGTAACACAACTGTAGCTAACAATTAATGCATGTAACCCCTCCTTTCTCTATAAATAGGCTTACATTGTTAGT
>JANHAO010006033.1:0-21891 GCA_026873985.1 Saraca asoca | reverse complement strand
TATATCTAAATGCACAGAATGTATAGTCTAGGATGCAATAGAGCCCAATCAAATTGGTCTAGGGCACCCATCCAGACTAACAATAACAACAATTGCCATTAAGCAATTCTTCTTACCAAGGTAGGCTTTTTGAAGATGTACTTGAATGGATCCATCTTTGCTATAAGTCATATGGTATAACATAACATGTATTGTCTCGAGGGATGAGCTACCCATGCTGAGGCACAACAAGTACACTTTAAAAGAGATTATTTGGACTCATAACCTGTGAACTTCTTACTCAAATAGCATATTACTTGTTCTTTTCGTCCTAATTCATCATGCTTTCCCAGCACATAACCCATGGATTCCTCAGACATAGTTAAGTACAAAATAAGGGTTTTCTTAGTGAGATGGAACTAAGACTGGAGGTTTCTACAAATACTAGTTGATCTTTTTGAATGCTTCTTTGCATTTCTTATTCCATTTCATGGTCTGATTCTTAAAAAAAAAGCTTGAACAATCGATCACAAGTCGTCATTAATTGGGATATGAACCTAGCAATGTAATTCAACCTCCCTAAGAAACATCAAACTTCTTTCTCCATGTATGGTATTAGCATCTCCAAAATAGCACAAACCTTTTCAGGGTCAACTTCTATTCCATTCCAACTAACCACGAACCCCAATAACTTTCCTAATCTTACCCCAAAGTTGTCTTTTGTAGGGTTTACTTGAAGTTGACTCTTCCATAGCCTTTTAAAAAGTATTTGTAAATCAATAATGTGATCTTCTTCACTTTTTAATTATGTAATCATATCATTAACTTAAACTTTTACTTCTTTATACATCATGTCATTAAGTATAGTCACCATTGCCCTTTGGTAGGTTGCCTTAGCATTTTTCAACTCAAATAACATTACTTTATAAAAAAAAGTGCCTCGCAAAGTGATGAAGGCGGTTTTCTCCATGTCATTAGGATCCATCTTGACTTGATTATTCCCATAAAAACAATCAATAAAGGAAACTATTGAATTCTTAATAGTATTATCAACAAGGACATCAATATGCGGCAACAAAAAATCATCCTTAAGGCTTACTCTATTCAAATCTAGATAATCAACACACATCCAAACTTTGTCATCTTTCTTAGGTATTGGAACAATGTTGGCAACCCATTCTAGATGTTTGGCAATTGTAAGGAACCCAACATCAAATTACATTTTGACCTTATCTCTAATCTTTAGAGACATTTCACGTCTCATGCACCTTAACTTTTACTTCACAAGCTTGCATTCTGACTTTAATGGTAACTTACGAACAACTACAATTACGTCCAATCTTGGCATATCTTGATATGGCCAAGCAAATATATCCTTATATTCACAAAGAAGCTTGATCAAGTTTTCTCATACATCTTTTCTCATTGAAGTGCGAATCTTGACCTCCTTGTTTATCTTCCTCTATGTCTAGATTAATTATCTGAACTAATTCTCCATGAGATTGGATCTCTTTCTCCTCTTCCTTGATAAGCCTTAAGAGTTTGGCAAACAGGTTAATCTCTTCTTCAGCTTTAATCTCATCGTAATCAAGAGAATGATCAAAGTTACATATAAGTGTCATAATATTATCATTCTTAAACGTAAATGAGGGAAAAAGGCATCAAGTAAGCAAATATAAGATGAAAATCAAGGAATAGAAACAACAAAACAAAAAATATAATAAATAAATAAATGAAAACATAAATTATGGAAATCAAACATGTTTTTTTATTTCAGTGCAAGTCCATTTTATAGATAACATCTTAATGCCTTAAGTGGTGGAAGCATAGAATTACTCTGAATAAAATTCTATGACAATGGGAAATTCGGAGAGATCCCAATTGTTGAGTGTGATGTTTAGGGGTAAATGATACACCAAGCCAACACTTTTAGTGGTGGAGTGTCCATCCTTGATTGCTAGAATTTGGTTAGGGAAAGTGATTCTTGCTTTCCGAAAGCTTTATTTGAGGTCACATATGAGAATCCCTTCATCTCTTAACTCTTGATTTTCCAAGCATGCCATCCTCTTTTCCCTCTTTTCACAAACAAGTCTAATCTTATTAGCTCTATGGGATTGTATCCTAATCCAAACTTTTCAACATTTTTAAGAAGTTTAAGAGGTTCCTTTTCACCTTGTCCATGTTTCCCCTAATCCATCCCCTAGTTTAAACTCATCTTCCAACATGACCTTGGCCATCATCTTAGGTGTCATAGGCAAATGTAGCTTTGGGATTTGAGCCCCTTCTCAGATGTAAAAAGTATTAGCAATCTCAAAAATTTTGAATGCATTCTCAAAAGCCTCTTTTGTGGCCTCAATATATAAAGTAGATGTTGGTTTAGTGACAAGCAAATCTTCTTCTCCTAATACTACCACTAATTTGTTTTCTATTATGAATTTTACTTTTTGGTGTATGGTAAAAGGCACAACCCTTGTTAAATGAATCCATGGTTGTCCAAGTAGACAACTATAAGCTAGTGTGATGTCCATCACTTGGAATAATATTTGAAACATTTAAGCCAATTTAAATTGAAAATTTGATGTCACCAATAACCTCTTTTCCTATACCATTGAAGGCTTTCACTGTCATTGAAGAGCCATTGTCTACAAGAACTATTACTATGATGTGGTCTTTACATTTTACAGAGATGTAAAGTGTCTTGTTATACCCTATTCCTTTAGATGGCATCTCATCAATAGTGAATGTTAGGTAATTATCAGCTGTGATGTTACCAACAATACCACCAAGATTTTCTTGGGAGATATCATGATAAACATGAGCTTGATTCAACACCTTCATTAACACCTACCTATGTGGCTTAAAATTCAAAAATAATGACAATAATGAAATTCATGCAAGTGTACATTCAATTGTTCAATCACTTTGTAATCACTTTGCTTAATGTGTTTTAAGAATTCACAGGCTTCCTCTTTTGATATGTTTTTCTTGCATATCTTGGACTCCTTTTTACCTTTTTCTCATAATAATTTCCTCTATTATCTTTTTTTGTTCCCTTTTCTCTGTCTTTCTAGTTCTTCCATTTTTTATTTTTCCAACTCTTTAGGACTATAATAATGGCCCAACAAGTAGTGCCACTAGCCCCAGATATGTTGGTAACATATGATGTTGAGGCACAATTAGGTATTGTCATGACAAGGGTATAGTTGCTATCTAGAAGAACTTGACAAGTATAGTTCCATGGTACTTCGTTTGTCTCCTTATAAGGGAAAGACTAGGGTACTTGAATTTTAATAGGTTTCAAACTGTGAGAAATGGGTACTTTAGGAGGTGTCGAAGTTGTATTTCAATTGTAGTGAAGTACTAATGTGCTAGGAGAAAAGTGAGAGATTGACCATATCATTTCCTTCAATCACATTTAATTTGTCTTATCTAACTCCAGAACTTATTTGAACAAGTTACTTATCCATCAGCTTTTGCTCATACATCACTTTATTACCATGATCCTGGCATTGGAATCTTCGATTTAAATGTTGAAACTATAGGAATTCTATGTCAAGAAGGCCTTAAAAATAAGCCATAGTGGCATTTTCACCTCAGACACCTTCCTCTTGATAATTTCTTTTGACCTTCCTTCAATAGCATTCACTCTTAGATTGTCATGGTTAGGCAAGGGGTTATGATACACATTAGGTATTTCTGTCATTCCCTTAAAGCTTAACTATTTAGCACCAATTAGAGATTACACTTTACTCTTGAAAGCTGGACAATTCTTAATAAAGTGACCTATAGCTCTAGTGTGATAATCACATCAAGTGTTCAGGTTATACCACCTTGGGTAAGGAGGTTTTGTGGACTTTATTGGGGGTCAAAGCAAACTTTCCATTTTGAAAGAGTTTTGGAAGAGCTCAGTGTAGAATTTTGGGATAGGATTATACTAGACAAGCTTCATCTCTTAGTCATTAAGACCTCTTCTTAAGTTAGCATTTTGATATGGGTTTTGGTTTATAGGTCGTGGTGTTGCTAAGGGAGCTTTTGTAGTTAGTGTTTGAGGAAAATAAGATGATATGGCATAAGGTTGGACATATGGAAATTGTGAGATGGAAGTAATATACGAGTATTACATAAGTTATGATTGAAATGATTGAATGGAAGGTGGTTGGCTGCGCTTTGCTTGTTGCCACTTTCTTTCCTGCCTTTTACAGATGGCAGCATGCTCATTGCCTTCCTTTTTCTTATTGACTATAGGTTTCTTTGTACCCACTACATCAATAGAATTATCAACAATTCTACTAACTTTATCCTTTCTCTAATGGTAATGATGTCAAAAAAGTTTGATGACTCATTACTAATCATCCAGTCATACCAAGGTGGGCAAAGGGTGCCGATAAATGTGGACACTATCTCTTTGTTAGAAATAGGTGGATGTACTTAAGCAACTAAAGCCCTCCATTGTTGAGCATATTCCTTAAATGTTTCAATGGTCTTCTTCTTTATGTTCTGGAGTTATATCCTATTGGGAGCCATATCAATATAGCAATGATATTGGCTTAAGAAAGCATCAACAAGGTCTTTTTACACCTTATTACGGTCAAGGTTTATATACCATCTAAAAACAATACTAGTCAAGCTATCTTGAAAGAAATGAATAAGAAGTTTTTCATCATTGGTGCAAAATTCCATTTTTTGAAAATATGAAGTCAGGTGATTCATTGAGCAAACAGACTCATTAAGATCTTAAGCTTAGGTACTTTGAACTTAGGAGGAATAACCACATTAGGTACTAGGTATAGCTTGGCTACATCCATGAGCCCTTATCTATTAGCCCCTTTTATTGCTCATAGTCATTCTTCCAAAACTTCTAGCTCCTCTTTGTCCTTAAAGCCATCATTTCAACCTTGCATAATTTTTTTATCATTAGAGTCACGGTTCTTAGATGAGCTATAAGGTCCTCCCATTATTCTGAAATAGAAGGGTGGAATAGGATATTGATACATTACCAAAAAAATTCAATTCTGACAGAAAAATCCGTTGGAAATCATGATACATTCGTCGAAAATCGTTATTTCCGATAGATTTCTGAAGGAAAATGGTTATTGGTGAAACCATGGTTGGAAATTTCCAACAGATTTTAAGGTGGCAAATTTTCCATATAATTTTTTTTCTCTTTTTATCCATCGAAAATCCATTGAAATATCCATTGGAAAATCATTGTAAATTGGTCAATAAAATTATAAAAAATGTCCTAAAAAATTGTCTCAAATCCGTTGGAAAAAAAGATAATGTTTTAAATATTATTTTTTGAAATTTTGTTTTTAATTTTTTATTAAAATAATTTTCATTAGTATTAAAAAATTAATGTTAATATTTTTAATTCTAATTTCTAAAATTTAATATTTAATTATAATAAAAAAAATAAAATACAATGCAAATGAATGGATATAATTATATAAAATTAGTAAAATAATTCATAAATTATATTATTTAAATTAATTATGTATAAAATATATTATTCCAATAAAAACATAAAAATATCACTACAATCTAAGATTGTCAGAGAAGAGTAGATCCTTAGTCTTTGAATCCCAAGTAATGTCCTGCTAGTACAGCCATCCAAAACCTCCAGATGGTGGTGCTTGAACCTCTGATTGGGGTAGCTACAATGGCAGCAAATACATGTAGGCTGGAGGTGGCTGATAGTAGCAAGACGCTAGCAGTAGTAAGAATGAGAATAAGATAGAGGATAAGGCAATGGAGTCTGACTTTGCTACTATTGAGTTTGCATAAAGTGCTTCATCTGAGCAAAAATCACCTATATCTGCTATTATATCTTAGTCACAGTGCGCATGAGCTGGTCTAGTGTAGCATATGACATGCTGTTAATGTGAGATGCAATTGTCCCCATAGTGGCCTCAGACCTTAACTCATAGACCCATCCCTTCTTGGTCCCACTGACGGTGTCCACCTACAAATCATGATCAAATGGCCCCAGCACATCACTAATTGTGTCACTAGAGCCCTCAAGACATCATTACACCTAAGTCTGTTCCAAGTACTCCTTTCTTTTGTTGAAATTCTCTTACAAATTAAAATAATTAATTATTTATAACATTTTTACTACCAAATATACAATACATTAATATAAAAAATGCAAGCTAAGAGAAGTTGCTTACATAAGACTATATAGCTCGAGGCGAGACCCATCGGTCATCCTTCTAGGTGTGGGTGTGACAAAATAAGCTATCCATGAGTGGCTTGACCCTAATCTCAAGTATCTGCACAACATGAAAATTTTCATGGACAATATGGATTGTAGTATGAATGTAACTACTATAATGTAAACAACATAAATAACATGAAGTTAAAATAATGTTACCATGCACAACCAATGTTCTAATACAGGGATGGATTCACTTATGTGCAGGGAAGAACCCTATCTAGCTATATCTATGGCCCTCTTCCTCTTATTTTGCTTGAACATGGACTTGAATTTAGGGTCCTACCAATACTTAAGAAGGTTTCCCAATCTTCGTCCTTGATCTAGCCAGGTTAAGCAGGCCTCTTCTTCCATACCTCATCCATCATATCTCTCATTTTGTTGGAACCCTTATGGTTGAAGTTCTTCCACATGTCCTTCTCATAAGAAGGGTTCCACTTCCAATATTTTATAATTAAAAAACAAGGAAAGCACCAAATAATTAGCAAATAGTTTAAAAAATGAAATTTAAATTATAAACAAAGTATCAAAACTTTATCCTTAACTCAGCATATAACATCCTATCGGTGGGCTCTGAAATACTCTTCCATATAGGCCATACACCTTCATACTTGCTCATAACGATGTGGTGTATGAAGCCTAACAACTCATAGGCTAGGAAAAACCTAATTAACCAATATAAATAAACATAGTTAAGAAATTAAAAAAGAAATTAGAAATATAAAAAATAAAGTTTATAATCAACCAATAAAAATAAACATAGTTAGGAAATTAAAAAATTGATTGGAAATGTCAAAAATAAAGTTCATAATGAAGAATACATACCCCATTTTATACGACATAATGGTCTCATTGGGACCAAGTATAGGTACCCTAGGAAATGGAGGCTGTCTAGAGGCAGATGCCATTCCTGAGGATGGAGGCAACATCTATGAAGGTGTCCCAGCTTTGGGGACGGGTCCTTATGATGCTGTAATTGCATTAATGCCTGTGCAAGTGGTTCCACTAGCTAGATATAAGTTGCAGTGTGGGCATGAAAGTATAGCCAAGAGGAACATCAACTGAAGGGCTCTAGCCAATAATCACAGGTGAATTGTTACCAAGGAAATCATAGGGGAACTTCATCCTTGTGAACACAGTTCTCTACCTCCTCATCCAATACATCTATGGCCTGTCATATGCAAATATTCACACATGACATAATTAGAAAATAATCATATAAATTGAAATATGAATAAAGTAATTTAGCACTCATAGATATAGGTAACAAGTTAACATATCACACATCGAATGGCAGTATCATTTGTCTGATTCCTCCTTTACATCTTCTTCATCATTTTCTTCATCCTCTTCTTCATCTTCGTTGACATCGCTATCTTGTTCTACATCTATTAGCCCATCCACGTTCTTGTATCCTCCATCTTCATCATGCAAGTTAACAATTGAATCATATGCTAGAATCAACTAAGGTGCATATGACATATGATGATCCTAATAAGCATGCTCTACTATTTGTTTATCCTTAACCATTCTACGAGGCTTAACAACCCATTAACCTTGCTTATCTCTCTTTGTTTGTGGGTATGGTACATAGTACATTTGTATTGCTTGCTGTGCAATGATAAAGGGATTATACTTGGCATATCATCTTCTATGTTTGATTTTTACTATGTCGTATTGGGGTTATGCTCTCATACCACAGCTAAACACAAGATTAAACCACTCATAGTGGAAAAATACCACGCTTTTGATCGACAATCCTAGACACTCAAGTTGTACAATCTCTTTAAGAATGCCTTTGAAGTCATATTACCCTGTTGTGACATTCCCTACACCCTTCACACATACTTCATTATTAATTGTTTTTTTTCCTTCACTCCATTGGTGTGTGTGGAACTTAATATCCATTAACAAAATACATTGGAAATGTTTTGACCACCCATAAAGGCTCAAGCTAAATCTAACAAATATTGACTGACCACACCATTAAGGGGATCATGAACCTAAGAATAACACAATTTTATATTAAAATTTCATCATACATCTGCAAACAATTTCATATGAGGAGCTAACTTCATCAAAGCATACAACATTTGCAATCTAGAGATTAAAGATAGACAATGCATTCTCTTGAATGAAACTTCTTTACTTTCCAACTTGTCCTTTGTTCCTTGTATTGAGGTGAATCACAAATTCTACATTTTCTATCAAATCTAGCCTCCTTATAGAACATGTGCCATTTCATACAACTATCTATTTTCTGATGCCCCAATCCTAACTTCTTCACTAACTTCCTTGTTTGATAAAAGTTATGAGAAACAACATTATCAGGTGGGTGTATTTCGATCATAAGTTGCATAATCTGACTAAAGGAATTATGTGATAAGTTGAAGTCAAATTTTATGCTTAATATCCTTACTAAAATCTAAATCGTTAGTACAACTAGTCTATAATAGTCTATGTACAACTTCTATTGTTTCATAAAATTTTTGGGCATCTCTATTTGGAGGCTCTTCTACATTACATTCAAAGTAAGTTGCAACATCTAGCCAACTGACATCCAACACTATGTCCTCATACTTATTACTTACATTATGCAAATCTCGCATTACACCACTAGAAGATTCTCCTTTTTCTATAGGTCTCTCCTCATAATGATCAATCCACCACCAGTAATTATATTTAAAACCAAATCTATATCAATCAACTTTAACTTCATCAAGAGGTAAAAAATTTCTAAATTTATGTCTGGAGTATGGACACCTTATCCAACCATCACGTATATAAATTGGCTAAATTTTTACAAAATCGATAAATTCTTCCACCCCATTAAGAAAATCCATCTTATATCCATTACATCGCAGAAAAAGTCTATCATACATACAACTACGGTGTTCTATAATTTTTATATTCTGTTTATCAAAGTTAATTAAAATAGGAGAAAATCACTACATATTTATGAAAATATATAGGAGAAAATATTTATAAAATTTTCATATTTCATAAATAGTTTCATTATTATGTTTTTCTCTTACTTAATAAAAGAAACAACAACCAAGTCTATTTAGAGAATTAATATTTAAAATCTACAGGATAACTACTAATTTAAAAAATTAACAAAATAAAATATATATAATTTCTAAAATAAAAATATGTTCTAACTAAAAATATATGTAATTCCTAAAGTAATTTCAACAAGACTACTAATTATGTTATCTAACCACTTAATCCTACAAAATCTAATTTAAAATATATATAATTCCTAAATATAATTCACTAGTTATAATTAATCGACCCTGATTCAAACATACAAGAAAATGCAACTGATAATTAAAAATTAACTTTAGCAACAAGAAAAATTATGAATAATTAATCAACTAGAAATTAAAAATATATACTAACCTTAGTATCTAAGCAAGAAAAATGACAACAAAACTAGTACAAAAATTGAAAGCAAAATAAGATAAACCAATTAACCCATAAAACACATAATAATTAAATAAAAATAATTAGTAAAAATGTGAAACAAAATAGTTTAAATAATTTAGTCAGTTTAGATTTGTGAAAGTACCTTAAAAGCACAAAAATCAAGCTAAGAAAGTAAGAAAAAACTTTGATGTGACATAGAAATAGAAAGAAAATAAAAAAAGGGAGCAAATCGCAGGCTTGATAGTTTAAAAATTTTTCAAATTTCTACCAGATTTTTCCGTCAAAATCTTTCATACATTAAACTCCATTGGAAACAGTAAGTAATTTTTTTAAAAATTTTGCCCATTTTCTTATAGATTTTAATGAACAATGGATTATTATTGTCAGTAACCAACGACCTTTAAATTATTAGTCATTTTCTGATAGATTTTTTACCAAAATTTCTAATCAATTTTTCTATCAAAAATCATGATATTTTTTGTAGTGATATTGAAACCCTGGGGTGGATGGGGAGATGGTTGAGGGACGGTTAGTGACAAATTGCCCCTGGCTAGATTCGAGCCTGGTGGTAGAAATAGATTTATGTCTTGAGGTGTAAAACCAAGAGGAAATTCAAGGCTTTTTGGGCAGAAGCATATCTTGATCTTGATTTTAATTATCTAATGATGGTCCCTTGTTGTCGTTGGCTTCCATAGTCAAACCCCCCCCCCCATAATCCTTGTGAGTTATTCCTTTATTCATTGATGTCTTTTCTCATTTCCTTTTGAACCCTCTCTTGTTATTCCTTGACCCTTGCTTGAGAACGAGTCTTGTATAAGTGTTGTGGTAGCAAGGCTCATTTTTTGAGATGAGCTATGATGCTATACCTTTTATTTAACATGAATTAAACATAAATGAGTGCAAAAACAAGTCATAAGAAAAGTGACGAGAAAAAAATGAGTGGATATTTTGATGTGAATCAATCTTTCAAAAATAATGCTAAAGGGACATTCATTTCATACTAATTCTCAAAAGAAACATAGATAATCCATTCATTATAAAAGCTTATTGCTATTATAAACAAAGACAACCTTTAAACTTTTAATAGAATCTACTCAAGTACTCTAAGTCTTTGGAAACATTAGCTAGGATTCTTTGTGTCTCACTTGTTGGAAGGCTTGCTTCAACCCTCATATGCCTAGTTTGCTCTTTTTTGAGCCTTTTCAGTGATCATTTGAGCATCTTCAATTTCAATTTTTATTAAAGCTCATTATATTTTTCTTCAAATTATGTTCTTCTTTGATACTAATAGATATTATCTTGCAACATAGTGTTTTGCTGGATTTATCATTGCATTTTATCATGATAAGTAACTAATTGTTGATTTAGGCTTTGTAAATCTAATCGAAGCAATAAATTTTCATGAACCTTTCTTACAACAACCTCTTTCAAACTTGACACTTTTCTTTAAACTTTTTGGTTTCATTATGTGCCTTTTGGAGTTCTTCATGATATTGGAAGCTTCCACCTTTTTGTGTTCCTCCAATTCTTGTACCATTTTCTTAACTTGAGCACCTTTACCAAAGCATCCTTCTTGGATGACAACTTTTTGTTTTTAGTGACTAGCATAGTCTGATTCTTACACAATTAATGATACATCACTTCATATCTTGCCTCCATTTTGGCTTGATAATCAATCATTTCATCAAACACATGCATTGGTGGTTTGGGACCATGTGTTTTGGGAGTGATAAAGCGCTTTCCTCTACTAGATTGCCATAACATGTAGCCAGGGGTGGTTGTGTTATCGCATGAGCCAACTTTCGCACATTGCACAGACTTCTATGCCTCAATTACTTCTTTGATCTTTTGGGTTGCATCTTTATCTTCATAGGAAAACTCTATGTCTGATAATTTATAGGTTATCGGGATGAACTGTCTAGACCTTAATTGTTTTTTGACCATAACAGGCACATAACTTGTTACACCCCTAAGGCCAATGAGTGGGACCCATGGTTTCACCCCACATCTATACAAGATTAGAACATGATGCATCCATAGAGCTCTCCATAAGACTTCTCCCATCTCTTTAAAGTAATTGATCCATTGACTTCTTACTGGTGTCTTATGTGGCCATTTTTCAACACTAAATTCTTGTTTGAATAAATGCATGACTCAAATTCAATCTTAAGATACTGAAAACAACTCAAGTTAGGGAAATGGATAATCATCCTTACTGTTAACAATTGTGCACATCCATAAAACCTGCATTTTCCTTCCTTCCTACAATGGTTGAAGGACCAAATTGTGTCTGCCAAGATTATTAGGGCAGGATTGACATTATGCTGGATTTTCTCAAATAACTCAATCATGTGACCATCAATGTATCCTTTTACTTTAGGAAATAATACCAACCTATCGATGGCTAGAGCTAGCATGGCTTGACCTTAGTCACTGTCAATATGTTCTTGGGTAAATTTCATCAAGTAATCAAATGGCTAGTAATAGTTTTTGCCTTTCTCTTTCATGTGCTTTTCTAATTCACATGCTTTGACTTCCATTAACTTTGACAATTACCTCATAACTCCTTTTCATCACAAATAAACATTTTGTCTTTCACTTCATTTTTTATATCAAGCAATTGATTATACTTTTCAATGGTAGGGTAAATTTCATGCTGATTGAATGTAAAGCAACAATAAAATGGATCCCAAAAATGCAACATAGCCTTTAACATAGGTGTATCAACCAGAACAAACAAGAGATATGCTAGATTCCCATACTTAGCTTAGAATTTGTCTTTCTTTTCCATATAAAGCCAAACTCACATTGATACTTTTAGATCATTTTGTTCAAAGTCAACCTTCGTGATTTCAAGTAATTGGAAAATTTTCCCGTATTTAATAAAATCCCCCTTCTCTAACCAAATATTCTCTGAAATTTGCATTACCTTTAATTAATTATCAAACCTTCTCACACATCCAATTGAACTCTCACGATTTTCCATGTTTCCAATGTGCAATGGGTATAATTTAGAGATACACTTGTATGATTGAATCTTGAATGCAAGATGCACAAAGAACACAACAAAGAAGATATATAGTAAATTTCTATCAATATGGGAAAACGAGCAAAAATTCAAACATAACAGGTTATAGAAGTTTTTTCTCTTAAAAATAATAATAAAAAATAAAATAGGTCATTTAAAAATTCTAAACACAATTTTATTCTTAACCCTTCTTCAATTGTACTTCATTTACATTTATGACTTTATACATGAAAATTCAAATAAAGGGAAATTACATTAATTCCATAAAGCCATTGTATTGGTTTTAGAAATAAACTTTCATATCCTATGTATATTGAAAATTAAAAGATTAATGATGAAGCAATCTCTCATGTGTCAAAGAAGGCAACAAGTGTGTCTAAGCTTGCCTCAATTAGTGCATGCATTGATTCTGACCTATAGCACCTAATGGATGAAAGCTCCTAAATTATTCTTACTATCGCCATTGCAAGGCTAGTAAGAACCCTAATCCTCACCCATGATAGGCTTCTAATGGAAAGGGTTTAATTTGAGTAGGGGTGTTTTACTAGCCTACATGGAGACCGATGGTCTCATGAAGACATCATTACTTTTTCCATAACTAATCTTGTAAGGTTTTTAAAAGCCCAAGTTGGGAGCTCATGCTTATGAATGATTATGCATAATGCATGAAAGAGAACTTACACACCAAACTATGATCATGGTAAATCACACCAAATAAATAAAAAAGCATGTAAAAGATATAAAAGAAAAAGAGAAGAAAAAATAAAACAAAATATTAACAAGTAGGAAGACAATAATAAGCCTAGAGGAGAACTCCAAAAGATAGCAAACAAATCATAAAAGCTAAATCCCAATTATTCCCCAAGGGAGTTGCCAAGCTATCGCAACGTCCCCGATGGCAATGTGAGATGTAGATGGCCAAACCCCACACATAGCGTAAGATGAAAGACACGATATGCAAATTTAAAATGTGCATGGATTTAAGCAATTAAAAAGAATTTTCCACTAATCATTTTTAGTGGTATGATTGGAACACAAAAATAAAGTCTACATAATCTAGAATTTAGGTTCGAAGGTTAATTACGTGTAGGAAAGGTATTATCATCCTATAATGTCCATTTGTAAAATAGTTACTTAGTTTTCCGAATGCTATCTTTCATTTAGAGCTAATTGATTTTATTATATAATTTGTTTATTTACCCTTTCTATTACAATAAAAATACTTTATTTGTTTTTTTTTCTATATCCCATCTTGTTCTACATAATATCAAAAGTAATACATGACTTAAACAAGTATAAGTGGCTAAATAAACGATTAATTTTTAGGGCATGCTAATATGTTTATAATAATGAATATTAAGTGATATAAAAAAAACTATTTTCATAAAATTGTCATTTTGAAATCGAGGATAATGATAGTGTAAGAAAATTTCATTTTTCATTTCAAAAGGGTACTACTTAATTAATATTGAAACAACACTAACATTTTTTAATTTTATTCAGCTTTAAATTTTTTTAAGGAAAAGTTGATTTAAGCAAATTAAATAGTTTAATATATTTAGTGTTTGTTATATACGAAATCCAGATTGCTTCTGATGGATTGACGAGCTACCCAAGCGCGGTAAAAGGCTCGGTTCAAAGAGTGCTTAGGACACCAAAGTCTCTAATTCATCCCACTAAGCAGCCCCCTTAGCTCGAGCTCGTCCGCAAAAGAGCGAGCTCGATCTCGTCATTAGAAAGACTCGCTCCCAGACTGAAGAATTTGGCACGCGAGATGCAATCAAAAACTTGAAATCTCATTGAGCTGAAGATCATAGGGGACCAAGTCATACCCTGCCCATCGGATACTTGGAGCCCACCTGCAGTAGACAATCTATAGTAGCCGAAAAAAAAGATTTAGTCGTCTATATTATCTTGTACATTAAATGTTGATATAACAAATTTACTGCATGTAAAATTACTATTATAACCTCTTCTCCTCTATAAATATGAGGAAAGAGCTCTCTACAAAGGGAGAGAGAACATCTTTCATGTAGGTAAAAACTCTGCCAAAATAAAGAGAGGAGAATCTGAGTGCTGAAACTTTGTAAAAATGCTTTCACTATAATATATTACCGTGGATGTAGGGTCTGATTATATCCATATTTAGCCGAACCACGTTAAAAATCTTGTATCTTCTTGCTGCTCTTCCCTTCTTTCTTGTGTGTTTTGCTGATTTGTTGTACCTGAACTGGTTAATAGCTTGAGATCCTGAAAGAATCCCTCGTTGGTTGGAGTTTAGCTCAATACCAAAATCTAACATCAACAGTGTCAAATTCTTTTAATTTCATGGTCAAACTTAGACAAAACAAATACCTCAAAAATACTAAAAGCCATCACTATTGCATTCACAAATGGGTCCTTCAACTTTGATCCATCATAGGCATAATTTAAGTTTTATTTATATGCGATATAGACTTAAAACACTGTATAAAGTGAAGTTTGACTGTCATGTATTACTAAAATTATGAAAGGTGTTCAACTTAAAAATAATACCAAAGTTGAGTTAGAAAAATTTCTTGATATATTACATAAATTTTATTAATTTGATTTTTTGTATCAATTTTATCAATTTAATGAATTCGTCAAATTTATCCAACTTCATGCTAAACTCAAACAAAGGAAAATACTTCAAGAATATTAGGAGGCATATTTATTGCACTTGTAATTGAATTCCCTAACTTTTATCTATCGTTGGCAAAAGTTTATATTTTTAAATTAAAAAGATACATATAGAGATTTAATAAAGTGACATATTTTAAAATATAGTGTAATATATAAATAAAAACTAAAAATATATATAATTATTTCATGTATAATAGTATTGGAGATTTCTTTTTTAAGTTTCATCGGCTCACCCCATTTAACTCCTAAAAAACTCCTCACCTAAAGAGTACTAAAAAGGATCAAATTTTCAGTCTATTTTTAATTTATTTCATAGTAGAATATTACATGTGAAAACACAAATGATAATTTATAATATACTAAAGTGATCTATTTATAACAACAAAATAAATTATAAGATAAATATATGAAATAAACCAAAGAAATACATAAACATGATTTGTATATCAAAGGTTAAAAACAATAAAGAGCAACTACAAAAACAATATATATATATATATATATATATAAAGGGGTCACATATTGAAAGGAACGAGGAATTAGAAGCTGTTAAAAAAAAAGATAAAAGGAAAAAGGGCGGGGTTATCACAAAATCGTAAGACAAAAACATATTTGATCTCTATCTCATTCCTTCATTAGTCTCCCTCAAAAACAAAGTTTAAAATAACAATTAGAAACTAACAAAGTAAAGCAAAGTGGGATGAGGGACAGAGGCCAACCAAAGCCTCTATTTCACATCAAACCTTCTTCACTTTCTTATCTAACAACTCTCTACATCTTCATCTCCTCTCCCTCTCTCTCTTTTTTATAACCACCCAACATCAAGAATCATCAAAAATCATCAAAGCTTAGAGAATAAAGGTTTGATTTTTAACTTTCTTTTCTTTTTCTTCTCAAATCTATTTCTTTCTTTCCATCAGTTTGGTTTTTCTTTTTTTGTGTATCATCTTTTTTTTTTTTATAGATCCTCCTTAAACAATGTGCTCTTTTTTTAGTCTAACTATTTCTACTCTTTCTAAAATGTAATCATATAAATAAAAAAAATGAAAAATAAAAATAAAAATAATAAAAATTTTATGTACATATATGAGGATAAGGAAGGATAAGAGAGATATACTAGTAAATTTAAACTAGATATACTAGTAGATTTAAACTATGAGATTTGAAGATAGGGGTTCTTTGTTGTTAAACTCTTTTTTTCTTTGAGAGAAAACAAAATCAATTTCTCCTTGTCTCCTGCTTGTCCCATTTTATCATTTAAAAGCACTCAATTTATTCAAATTAATTTATACTTTTGTGATTTGATTTTTACTTAATTTATTTTTATTGTAAATTGTTTTCTTAATTTTCCAACGGATTATAAATAGATGTTTTACTTTTGGTAAAATTAAAATACACAAGAAAACTCAGATTTGGAAAGCTCAAGGCTCATGAAAAGCAAAAGCTCAACTTCAAAAGATGAAGACTTGCGTAGCAGTGCATAAAGGGGAACCGTGTATCAGTGGAGAAAGCACTCTTTTGATTTTTTTTTTTAATTGAAAAATATATTTTTTATGTAAAATGCACTAGATATAAATCAATCAATAATTGTCTTTTTGTTTTTTTTTTTAATTTTCTATGCGCTTTTGTATTTATTTTATTATAGTTAAAACTATGATTCTTTTTTTATTCTCATTCTTATTATCATAATAAGAAGAAGCAAATTTTGATCATTTTTTTTGAAATTTGATCATTTTATCACAAAACATATTAACCCAGACAAAAATGAATGTTTACACCTGTAGCAATAGAAATAAACAAATCAAATTTATACGACTTTCGTATTATTGTATTGTTAGGCATTCATGATTTTACTGATCTGATCATATAACTTAATATACATCTCAATTATGCACATAGATATATTTATATACGACATACCTTTAGGCGGTCTCATCATGCAATCTTTATTTCTTAATTGCTAGCCCTTCACACTAGCATCTTATTTAGCTCTAATCTTTCGTGCATAAATAAATTTTCATATTCCTTATCCATTTTCATAACTACATGTTATCAGTCTATAAACAATCAAATCCCATCTAAACACGTGTCGCATTATTAATCTTATATATTAACTATTCATGAAGGTATTCCTGCATATTTTTAGGTCTTACACATCATGAATACATATAATCGGGTATATAATCATACATACATATATTTACTTATACACTCAGGTAGACTTACATGCATTCATACCTATTAAACTATATGTATTCTTACATTAATACATACATTTCTATGTACACATACATATTGCGGATTTCATGGACACTTACATTCACTCACTCTCACATATATACATGTATACATATGTTGGTGCATACATAATTACATTCACATGCAAATGTACCTACGCTCTACGTACCTACTTACACACATACATGCGTTCTTATATATATGCTTACTTACTTTCTTTCATACATACTTACGTATTAAACTATACTTATATATATATATATATGCATATTATTACATCCTAAATTTTAAGGACAAGATTGACACTAATTATCATGTGGTGATCTACAAACACATGAGACTCTTATCATAACATGTTTTTATTTTAAAGATCACGAAAACAATGCTAAAAATATAATTGGGCACCTTAATTTTAAAATCCATAATATGCATATTTTAATAAAAAAATCATTTGCATAAAACTTTTACTTAATTTTTTAAAACAAATATTATCCTTTTCATAGATCATAAATCATAAAACATTTGTATCTTTGTCAGGCTACACAGATGTAAATCACTAGAAAGTAATCAAGGAATCTACATACTTGATAATATACACATGGAAGTTGAAGAGTCTCTTCTAATTGAGATATCCTCAATGATTCCAATAACATGAAGTTTGTTAATAAAATGTGTGTGTGCAAACTGAGTACTCAACGAGCAGAAAATTCCCAATCCATCTTTGAGTTGAAAATATTTTGGCCATACAATCATATATATCATGTACCATAGAAAATATCATATAATGCAAATAATCATTCACATGCATCTTTAATCATTCTTGTCTTTTTAGTCTTGCTTAATCTTCTCTATTGATCATGCATAACTTGAAGTCACATCTCATCTCATCTCATATCATGTCCTAACAAAACCATTCACATCATAAGTATCTTACAATTTGGAATATAACCAACATGAATAAAGGCTATCACAAAAAGCAATGGGTGGGATCTATAGATCAACCATATGTTAGATTTTTTTTTTATATGGACTGACATAATTCAAAAATATATATATTATATCTTATTCATAAAATTCAGATTAATTAGATGTCAAATCATTTAGAGCATATTGTAAACTTAATTAAGCACAATTAGTTATGATCAATATTATTATGCTTATTATTAGCACTACTCATAAGTGGATATGATTGGGTCCTGTGTGTGGGCTTACCATGATGGGTAGACTTGACCCATTTCAATATATATACAAGGAGTGGCTCTTATTCCTTTCCAAGACTCAGAGTACGGTTACCCCATCGAAACTGTTACAGAAGAATCTGACATGAAATAGGCATAGTTTCTCTCCCTTTATCGTTGGACTCAGGATCAAGGATGGCGTCATCATCTTCTACATTTTCAGGTATTCCAAAAATCCAAATCCTTATATTAATTGTCTATTGTTATATGCCATACTTAGGATTAGGAAGGTCTCACATGAACCCTAAAATATCTATCAATTAGTATAAGAGCCTATCTAATCCTGACTGTGGCTGTAATTTGTGATTTTTGGAATTGGGTGTGTTTAAGAATATCATGCATAATTTTGAAATTTATCAAAACCCCAATTTTCTCATTCATTCAAAATTTAAAATTTTAACCAATCAATTTCGAAATCAAGTTAAGGCTTTTATAGATTATGTTGTTCTGAGTCCATAAACATATAGATCGTGTTTTTTCACTAAGAATCGAGAGAGAAATTTCAAGAAAATCACAAAACTAAGACATGATTTTTCCATCCAAACCCCAAAATTTTTTGTTCATGATTGCGAAAATTTCTTGAGGGTATCATTGAATTCCAGTTTCAATGACACCAAAATCATGTTTTTGGTTAAGAAATGAAGGAGAAATTGTTGAAAACCCATCGCCTGAAATCGAGTCCTGCAAACGAGTTTTTTCGACTCGACTGGAGGTTGAGGGAGACGAACAGCACCCACACACCAAGCCCACTCACAGGCTAGGTGCGTGAGGCATGTGCAGCCTCCCTATGCATTTTTTACGCGCTGTCTTTCCCTATGCACTCCACTCGCTGCCTTTTATTCTTTAGAATTTTTTAATTAATTTTTTTAATTCCTAGAAATATTCATTTTTTATTTTATAGCATTTAAAATTACTAAAATTATATTTTATTAATAGATTTTGAGCCTGAAAATTTTTTGTCTATATTCCTAATAATTATTAGCTCATTATATATTGTGTACTCTTAGATTTGATATAATTTGATTAATTAAATATTTTTGTGGTTATTATGTGAATATACAATTATATAAGGTTGAAAATTGTTAGTAATTATGTAATATAATTCCAAGAGTTGTTTTGGGCTATTGAAACAAATTTTGAGGCACTTTATATAATTGTGAACTCGTCTTCGTGGGACCAATTGTATTGAAGTATTATATTTTTGATAATGTTATTGCATTAGGGATTATGTTAATAAAGCACTTACCCTATCGATTTGTCCTTATTGATATAGTTCCTAGTGACTTGTTATATGCATTGAAATTTTGTCTTTAGAGTTCTCAATATCCTATCGGTATTCGCTTTAGGGACATGATTTTAATGTTATGGAATCCACTCATGCATGATAATTTGGGACCCTTAGGTGGGATTATAATGTATGAGAGGGTTCAATTGTGAATAATTGCTCATTTATACATATGCCTAACATAAAAATCTCCCTTAATTTCTACATTTCCAGTTTTACCTATGCAAATGAATACTCTAACAAAGCTGAATGGGACCAATTATGATGACTGGTTTGAGTCTCTGAAGTTGCTTCTTACCGTCTCAAATGTGGACGCTGCTCTCACTGAGGATGAGCTTCCAAAGCCCACAAAATTCTTCCGCTGCTGATACGGCAAAACATGAGAAGTGGGCTCATTCTAACAAAATTTACTTAATGACCATGAAGTATACAAAACTATCAAGGAAAGCATCCGTGAGACAGATAATATTAAAGAATTTCTCAAGGTTGTGGGCAAGAAATTTAAGAAATTTGATAAGTCTAAAAAATCCTCCTACTTTTCTCTGTTAACGAAGACTAAGTATGATGGTGTTAGTGGTGTTCATGAACATGTGATGAAGCTTGTGAACTGGTATAGTAAGTTGAAGTCCATGAAGGTAGAATTGGGAGAGGATTTCCTAATCTAGCAGATATTCAAATCTTTACAAGTTGAATTTGATGTTCTGAGGACCCCTTACAATGCTCAAAAAGAAAAGTTGACTATTGATGAGCTGATATCGATTCTTACTCAAGAAGAGCAAATAATAAAGAAGGTCAAGACTCACAACATTCACTTTACCTCTCATAAAACTAACAATAAGAAGAAGTTGTTTAAGGGCATGAACAGTAAGCCACAATTTAAGAAGAAGTGGAATGAAAAGCCTAAACATCTTTCCCCCGGGCAACACTTTAGTGAATCTTCTGGTACAAAGCTAAAATATCCTTTTAATGGAAGATGCAAGTTTTATGATGCTCCTGGGCATAAGCAAGCTGACTATATGAAATTTAAGAGTTATCTTGAGAGAAAGAAAGGTAACCCCTTGGCTCTTGTATGCTTTAAATTAAATTTTGTTAATGTTTTCTTCAAATAAATGGTGGTTAGATACTAGTGCAACTATTCATGTTACAAACTCCCTATAGGAATTCAAAAGCTAACAAAGGCCAAGTGATGAGGAGTTAATGATCACAATAGGAAATGGCGTTAGCATCAAGGTTGAACACATAGGAGTAGTATCTCTGAAGTTATATACTAGACATGAATTTATTTTGAAAGATACTATTTATGTACCTTCCATGAGAAGGAATTTAGTTTCTAATTCTGTTTTGGACGGTTGTGGTTACTCCTTTCATTTCAGTAATAAAATAGTATCTTTATATTATGATTCAGCTCTTGTTGGTTTTGGTGTTTTATCTAATGGCTTATATATGTTGGATGCTTATCTATGCTCTATTGATTAACAATATTCAAACATTAATAATGTCATTGGAAGTAAGCATGGTAGAGCTACTGAAAACTTTTCCATGTTATGGCATAAACATCTGGGACACATCTCCAGGGAGAGAATGGAAAGGTTGATTAAAGAGAATATTTTGCATGATCTGGACTTCTCTAACTTTGACAAATGTGTCAACTATGTGAAAGGAAAATTAACAGTTGGAGCCAGGAAAAGTAGGGTTACCAGGAGTGAAGAAATACTACAGTTAATTCATACCAATATTTATGGACCCTTTACTCCTATTGCACTAGGAGGGTTTCGATATTTCATCACCTTCATTAATGATTTCTCTAGATATGGTT
>JANHAO010006032.1:0-21868 GCA_026873985.1 Saraca asoca | reverse complement strand
GGCATGCGTATGAGCCAATGCTCAGACCATGTCAGCCAGTTCCTTCATTGTATTCTCCAATGCTTTCTAGCACCGGTCAAGTGCCTCTTGGCACTGTTGCCAAGTCTGAGTCTCATCTATTTCGTGGACTATAGGTTGGTGTTGGACAAAGGGGGTTGTGTTGGTGTTGGTGCCTGCCGTGGGAGCAGCTGTGCTCCGCTATTGTATCTGACCTTCGAGTTGACTAGTGGGAACTTCTGCAGTCCTAGTAGTTTTTCCTCTTGCCATTGCATCTGAAATAGCTTATCAGAGACTAAAAATGAAGAATGTGCAGTGGGGGCCCTTATTCTAGCACCAAAATTTTGACACCAAAATTCGATCAACTAGTTGAGTTCAGTGTTACCCCTGACTGCAAGATAGATGTGACAAAAACAGTGAAAAAAGATAGTAAAAGAGAAGAAGAAACAACAACACTAGAGTTTATCGTGGTTCGGCTAAAGTCAGTTCGGCCCCTATGTCCACGGTGATTCTTTATTATGCACTAAAGAGATTGTGTTTTTACAGAATATGAATACAGCAGCTGAGATTTCTTTAGGTGAACAGTACTCACTTTCAATATCGATAGAGTTTCTGCATATATCTACTTCTTTTTTACGGTGACCTCCCCTTCCTATTTATAGAGAGGAGGAGGGTTACAAATATAATTTCATGATCAACAAAATGATTATTTCCGTCGTTCGGGGCATTTAATGCTTGACGTCGGGTAATTAATGCTGGGCAAATTATTATCGAATTTTCGAGGAGCTGATGTGTAAGTTTGGAGGCTAAGTTGTGAGTAAGAAACGTGTGCCTTGGATTACTGAATAGGCTCCGTACAAGTATCCGTTGCTGGTAGGTGAGCTGGAAGTTGAGCGAGCCGATGATTCTGACTGGCCTCGTTGTCCATGCCTGGTCATTCTTCTGAGGGTAGTGGGCTTCTCGCTGAGGGGTTGAAAGTCTTCTCAACGAGCTGCGTTCTTCTATCCGAGACTGCGCGAGGTGTCTCCAGCTTATGCCCGATGACCTAAGATTTTCGCTCAATGATCCCGAACTCCGATTTGGACTTCCATCTGACTAACTGGGCCTCCTATTAGACCTTGATTGACCCAAAATATACTTCCGCAAAATACCCATAACAAGACCTAATTTTAATTTTTAAATTATAATAAATAATTAAAAATTAAATAAAATTATAACCAACAATCCATGTTTTCAAATTCAATTTAGTCGAGTAGGTTTAATTGGTCGCATTGGAACCTAGAACGTTGACGATAGGGGTGTTAAATGGACTGCTGGCCCGCGGGCCAAGCGGACCAGTCCGCGGATTTGGAGCAGGTTGGACTTATTAAAATTAGGCCCAAGTCCAACAGGCTGCGATCCAAGTAGACTAAATCCGCACAGATACGGATCGGTCCGCGGGCCGAAACGGACCGGGATTAAAGTGAAAATTTGTAAGGAGTAAATTGAAAAAATTTTATTCGGATGGGTCTTTGTAAAAGATTATGAGAAGTTTAGGGGTTAAAACATAATTTTTTCCATTTTCTTTACAAAACAGGCCGGTCCATAAATGGACCGGACCGGACTGACAATTCATGGGCCCA
This sequence comes from Saraca asoca, assembly GCA_026873985.1. Classification (NCBI taxonomy): domain Eukaryota; kingdom Viridiplantae; phylum Streptophyta; class Magnoliopsida; order Fabales; family Fabaceae; genus Saraca; species Saraca asoca. The sequence goes on along the minus strand of JANHAO010006032.1, from coordinate 20,249 downwards.
TTTTAATACGGGCCTAAACGGACTGAGCCCGTTTAGGCCCGGTCCGTGCGAATTTTGGTCCGATCCGCCTTGGACCGTCCGTTTAACACCCCTAGTTGACGATTCTGATCAAGCTTTAAATTCGTCTCAATGATTGGCCAACCGACCGGAATCCAAAAACCTGCAGAGAATCGACGACCCGATTTATGTGCGGATTGAATTTTTTACTTGCAAAATCAGATGTGCAAATTGATTGCCAGGGGTCAAAACCCAACGATGCCTGAGTCCATTGACGTTGCCTCTGTGCCAATTGCCTCTCTTATTCTTTTTATATGTATAATATAATAGAAAACATTAAATGTGTTTTAAAATAATATTAGTTATGTGCCTATTATATTATTATATATTTATTATTTTTAGGTTTTACATTATTTATTATTATTCATATCTATTACATATATATATTCATTATTTTTTATAAACATATATTAAACTAAAAAGTACATGAAATAATTCTTTATTTATCCCCCACGGCCAATTATATGTAAACAAAACACATATTATGCATATAAAATTGTTGGATTCAACCATTAATACAACCAGTTAAATTGGTGGAACTTTGACTTGTTAGTTTTTCTGGGTTGATGTCCAGTCTCAATTTTAAAACATTGTGAACAATAGAGTAATTTTTTTTCCATCTTAGTAAAAAGAGGCAATTTAAGATTTTAATTAATTTGTTCATAAAATAAATTAGAAAAGGGGCTGTGTATATAGCAGTATGTAAAAATCTACAACTTATCAACAAAAATTACATTATAATTTTTTTTGAAAACTTGTAATTTTTTAATAAAAAAAATATATTGACGTCCTTTGAGATATTGATCTCCCATTTTGTTTGAAATTCGTTATTCCAGTTAAATATACTCCATCAGGAATATTTGTTAAATATTTATTTATTTCAAAATTAAAAATTAAAAATCAAATAATATTTAATGACTATATTATTCCTAAAATAAGATAAATTAGTTATTTTAACTTTAAGATTGAGTAGATTCTAAAATTAAGGAGGTAATTTTTTGATTTATCAATTGTTATAAAATAATAGATAATAATATTAAAAATCCCAACAAAATTAGAAATATTTCTATTAGAAGGCAATTATGCAAACATATAAATACAAAGCTTCTAAAACATCTATGCTGATGCATTGAATGACATAGTTCCCATAATTCCTTTCTAGTTTACAACAATGAGTCCATCCGGTTATCTATTTGCATTGCAACTAAACCTGCAAATGACAAAGCCCCAAACATGGGTGAGTTATAGAGTTAAATGAGTACATATATCACTTAGTTAAAGTAAATGTACAATGCATGCATAGGAAAATATCTACAAGGGAATAATAAAGATCAGTAAATCATATAAAACTGAAGCTTTGGAATAATATAATACTCTCAATTTGAGAGCGAAAAAAACTGATTTTCATATGAAAATCTTTCTACGAATTGTACTGTAACAGTCATTTCTATATTAAATATAGAAAAGTATCTCACTTTGAAAGCCATATATAATCAAAATTCACCTTAAATGTATTTAAGAAATTATTGAATAAAATTTAAAGGTTTGATGTTTCAACTTACAGAATTCTTAAAGTGATAACTGGGTTCCTCCGTCTTATTTAAATTTGTATCAACTGTAACCTCCATAACCTCAGAACTATTTTGTAATTGATATAAAACCTAGGTATGCCAACGGCGTCACACCCTAAATCATGAGGACAAGATTGACATAAGAATTAGTTTTATCTTTTGTATCCCACTAATTTATATAAGATTGACATGATATTTAAAAAATGCTTTAAAATAGAAAAACATATAAATTTTTTGACAGAATCTCCCATAGTTATCAGACTATAATCAGGACAACCACAAAATTCTATATAAAAAACCTATTTCTATGAATATAAATCATAAAAATAAGGAGCAGCAAACATGGGCTCCTTTGTCACAAAAAAACCACAACGGTAATATACAATCCTAACCCTATTGGACATTGTGTAAACCCCTCTATCTGGCTATTGTGGCATCAATCCAAAATCACCGGCCTCGTAGGTTTTCTGAAGCGATACGTAGCGTTGCCTCAGGAGGGTGGCGGAGCCGGTGAGGAAGGAGCAGCGGTAGCAGAATCAGTATCTATAGATAAAACACAAGGGTTGAGCCAACGGATTCGATGAACAAGCCGGTATCTCACTTTGTGAAGTACATACATTCATAGCATAGAAGTACATAAGAAGGCATCATAAGCAATGAGTGTCAATTGGAAAGGAAATTTATGCAAGAGGCCATATGTTGCCTAACTCAAACGATAGCAACATAAATGATGCAAGTAAAAGATGTATATTTGATCTCCCTCGCAACTTCCACAACTACAATCTTGAATCTACATGTAAGATAGTTTCAATGATCAACAGGTCTCTGATGTCCCCCACAACCCCAAGTCTACAACATGTCTCATTGTGCCATAAATCGTCACTTCTCATCATCACACAACCACGTCAATCTCCACAACTACAATATTATAATATGAATGAAATGACGCAATCATATAATTATGAGTCAACATCAACACAAGAAAGCCAAATTTTCATTCCTGGACATTCCTATTCACAGTCTCATACAAGGTCACCAGCACATCACGTATCATACACACATGTATAGTCCACTAATTAAATTCATAATACAGGCAAATGACTTAACAAAGACAAGTAACCCACTCATCTCAACAATGGTGCCAAAGAGTGCCTAAAAGGAACTCTTCCTCTATAGGCAATCCATGAAATTCCAATTAATTATCTAACATATAATACAAACCAAACATAACTCATAACCAATTTTTATATAATTTCAACGAATTTCACAAAAATTAATTAACAATTTATAGCTATAGTATTCCTAATGGAGTGTAAATCTTCTAGGTGTTACTCCATTAGTCATTCTTCCACGTGTTGCTCCCTCACCATTTAGCTCTTTTTTCTTCTTCTTCTTTTATTACTTTGTGATGAACATTTCATGCTTTGCAAGTCCTCAATGATGGCTAGAAGTCACTTGTACAAAAGCTTGAAAGGTGGGTACCGCCAAATCCCCTCAAATGCTTAATTTATAGAGAATTCAAATGAAAGAGTTAAGTATTCAATAATAATAAATTGAACTTATAGCTTTTATAGATGGTTAGAGGAGCAAAGGGGTCTTTTAGTTACTTAAAGCCTTTGTTGAATTGGGCCGTAGGCCACTAACCATATATTTGGTGCTTACTGTTATCACTAGCCCTTTTGAAGAGGCTGGACTAAGCTTCTTCATTATGTTTTAACATGATTGGATCTTGTTTGATTGTATCTCAAATTTGGTTGAAATTTCGCTTGATCTTTAGTTGACTATTATGTGGTTTGACAATCTTTCTCACCTCATCTCAGAACTACTATGGAATATTAATTAGATATTAAAACTTTTTCACTGCTTACCTTGAAAAATGAGTTTTCTTATCTCTTTCTTGAGAATTAATTCCCTCTTAATCACCCTTAAACTTCTTTAAAACTAATCCTATCCTTGGCTTTAATGCCGTAGTCCTTATACAATTAATCCTAACCAGTCGTCTCTTTCGATCTTAACCTTTCACTTGGATTTTCTTGGCTTATAAATTTCTTTTGTATTCCTCATTATCATCGAATTCTTGCTTTCCTTTCAATGCTTATTGCCATTCCTCATATATCCTTCCATTATCCTATTTGTACATTGTTTCATGTTTTTAGTGTTTATTCATGAGTTTCAGAGGCATGATCATAAATCCAGAACTATTCGGAGAAAGTGAAGTTTTCTATTGTTGCCATAATGATATATCCCTTAAAGATTTATGGCCAAATGCCATTTCATCCTTGTGCAAGTATATGAGATGTCGTATCAAATAATAGCGAGAGAGAATTCATGGGATAAGCACACATAAGTTTCCAAATATTGCAAAGATTTGCATTCTTTAAAGGTGACTAATTGGCGTAAAGAGAATGAAGAGTCGAGAGGTCAAGAGAGAGAGAGAGATGATGGGATCAGTCAGCAAGAAAAAGGGACAAAAGAGGGTTAGGGTCAGAGGTGGCGTCAATGGCTGCTGAAGGTGGCATGGACAGGGCTTGGAGATGTAGGAGAAATAGAGTAGTAATGATGATGAGTGAGAAAAAAGGGGAAGGGAGGACCGACAAATGGGAAATGAGATTAGGAAGATCGGTGGTGACTATAAGAGGAAGGATGAAGGCTTAAGGATTGAGTCTAGTTTGGTTCTAGTTAAGGTCATGTCGTGTCCGGTTGGAGAAGGGAAAGCAACAATGGTGGGAAGGAAAGAGAGGAGAAGGATTGATAAGCTTCTAAAAGAAGCATAGCTAGATACAAAGTGATAAATATAGATACCAAATATAAGGCCAGTGGCCAAAGGTCCAATTCTGCTAAGGGCTTTAGGTGACTAAAAAACTCTTTTACACTTCTAGCCATCTATAAAAGAAAAGGTATGAGCTCAATTTATGATTATGGAATACTTTATTCTCTCATTTGAATTCTTTCCAACTTAAGCATCGAAAGGGCTTTGGCGGTTCTCATTACTCAAGCCTTTGTGTAGGTGACTTCCTACCATCGCTGAGGACTTGCAGAACTTGAAGTGTTAATCAATTGGCGCTCTTCGTAGTTTGCATGCCTACAAAAAATCTACATTCTATTTATGAATCTTAATAATTATGTTTCGAGCTTTTCCAATTACGATCTCTAATGCTCTCCACTGTTGAATCTTGATTTCATTTCCACTTACTGTTGATTAAGTGTGATTCGCTTTTACTTTTATTCATTTGCATATTTTAACTAGCTGACATTCTATGATTATAATTTTACTTTGTTATAGTTGATAACTTTATTTTAAATATTGATGATTCACGATTTCATTTGATTTTGAAGATATTTTTTGTTCTTTTGCACATTTTTGATGATATCTTTGTTTTCATTAGCACATATTGTTGGAAAAATTGGATTGAAACATATCAAATATGTCAATTATATGCATTAAGTATATGCAATGAGAATTTTAAAATTTTCCTAATCCAGGATCATGTTGTTTACAAATTAATTCATAAGGTATGTTATAGGTGAAAAACAGTCTCGCTCAAAACGGACCAACGATACAGTGACAACCAAAATTCACCAAGTGCTCAGCAGGTGTGCAAGGTCTCAAACGTCAAGTTCGGAAGGATGCCCAAACTCGTGCGGAAGATCTCGCTCGCTCCCCAACCTTGTCCTCGCCCTCACAGTCCTAAGGGACGTTAGTGACCCAGCAAGGACTGAAAGCGCTCAAATGGTTCCGTGAAGAATCATCAAACAAACTCATGACGAGTCAACACTCCGTCCATCTGGCTCACGCTTGAAAGGCTACCCCATGCTCGCAAGGTAAGACACCCCAATGAGTCCAAGCTGAGAATCTCAACTTGGGAAGATAGACATCTCACACACCAAGGTGAGACCAGGTCACACGCATATGACTCAGCTTGCATCCAATAAGATGGGCCCACCCGTAGAAGACAATCTGCAGCAGCCAAATAAGCAAGATATTGTCCAGTCTTTTTGTCTTGTACTTTAGATATTTGATGTAACATATTTATTGCGTATAAATTTACTATTATAACCCTTCTTCTTCTATAAATAGGAACACTCTGTTAGCAGAAGGGAGGATGGAATTCTGTAAGCAGAAACCCAGTTAAAATTAATTCTAAAAGATCAATAAAATCTTCGCCATGGACATAGGGTCTGGTATCGCTCAGATTTAGCCAAATCACGTTAAAACCTTGCCCGTCTCCCTTCTTCTTCTTGACTATCTGCATCACTGCATCTCTTCTCAACACGGAAAATAGCTTGGTAAGAGAACTGATCTCCCGTTGGTAGGAATTAGGTCCTGAACCAAATTCCACCATTAACAAGGTAAAATTTAAATCAATAGTTTAAATTACACACTCTTGAGAGTTGTTCTTGAGATCCTTGGTCAAATTTTAATTTAATCTTCAAGCAATTCCATGAATTCTCTAACCAGCTCCACAATCAAGTTTCTCAAATTGTCCGTGGGCAACTCCTTAATTTTGATCTCTAACACCAACAGTTATCTACATGAACCAATTTGATCTAAAGCTTTTTCCAAGTTCACGTAATAAGTAGAATAGAAAAATTAACTACTCAGCTTAAGAAGTGCTAGCTTTCTAAGGAATAAAAATTCACTAGGGTAGAATTGGTCTCTGAATGCCAAAAGGAGATGAGAAGTGAGATCAAACAAAAAGAGCTGGTGCATAATACATATGCTAGGGCTGAACTGATGTATGTTTCAATTTGGCTTCTCTCCTTTTTAAATAGAAAAGTTTGGGGTACAAGCAAGAGTAAGGAAGCAGCATGAGTGACACACAAGCTAAGCTTGCCCTTTACTTGTGCCATCCATTTACTTAGTGGATGGCTACATGACTAATGCAACCCTTTTATGCCCAAAGAGTCCACACTCCTTTATCTAATGCTTTTTTTTTCTTTGTGTTTGACAAGCCCAAACACTTTCGTGTGAGTCTAAACTCATAAACTTTCTTATGTAATTATTCTCTAATTGTTTTAATTAATTTAAAACAATTCCTAAGTGATGAACCATTCCTCTACTTAAGATTTTTACTAGTGTTAACATAAATGTTCTACAACATTTAAATATCAACAATAAAAATTTACTACTATTTAATAATTGTAATCTCCATTAGAATTATTAAATATTTAATTAATTAATAATTTTAATCACATTAGAACATTTAATTAATCATTTCAAATTTCCAAGATATTCTCCTAATTCAACTCTTGAATTCATAGCTTTTTGTATTCCAACTTTTTCTTTGACTTTGGATCAAAGAGATTCTATTGTATGTGATCCATTAGGTTTCCATGTATGTTGGTAATGAATTCATTTACGAGTTTTATAAGCTGAATTGAATCAAAACCCCTTTGAATTCAAACACAATTTCTCTAAATTGTTTACACAAATTTATATATCAAGATTGGCTTTTGGCAAAGCATCATAACCATCCTAATGCCAAGAATAGATATGTGGAAATCAAAACCTTTCATGACAAGGTGTTAGTATGTAATTCAATCCTTTTATCTCTAGATATTCAAATTGGATTTAAGGTATAGTTCAAGTGTCAACCCTATAAATGCCTAATTTAGGGTGTATGTTTGACCATGTACTATCTCATAATTATTCATACATAAAACTCCTTTTGTGTATTATTAATACATAGGCCTATGATTTTTTTGATCATAGGACATATGTCAAAACATCTTTAGTATATCTTTCCTTTGTTACCAAGGAGGATGAATTCCATCTTGATCAATTATTATCTTCATATACTTCATGGCGTATGCAAAATTATTTGCATTTACTATTTAAGAGTGTGAGCCTAAAATAAAATCAAAGTACATGACTTCATGCATAAAATACAATGTTGATCTAAAGTCTAAGGATTATTTACACTACCTTTCACCTGAGAATTCCATTGACACATGGTAACAATCCATATGGTTTCTTATGAAGGGTCAATCCAATCAAATGTTTCATAACATATACCAATATGTTTGTTTAGATATCTTCATATCAAATAATGTATGAGATCATTGCATTCTTCCATAAGAATGTTACATAATATACGTTGGTTTACTCATGAATAATTGATATCCTATTTTTTTAATTATTTCACCACCAGAGATATTTAGAAATTATAATTATATATATAAATCATTTCATAATTATAACTCTATTGTAATTTATTTATACATAATTATATTTGAAGGACTTTATCCCAAATAATATACATATATCAAACATATATATATATATATATTAAAATCTAAATTGATAAAGAGACAGAAACATCATGTTTCATTAAAAATGTTAAGATATGTAGTATTCATACCATTACAATCGATTGTCTCTAGGGCCTCTTTATACTAGCACATATTGTTGATGAATTTTGTCTACAAATTGCTTATATAATGATTGCTAGAATCATCATACCGATTCAAATTTTGAACATCCTAATAAGATATCACACATATAACTACTGTTATCCGTTATTTTAGTTATTTTAAGTATATTTCAAATAAAATATTATTGTCAATTCTTATTTTCCATCTATCATAATCTTTATTTTATATGCACAATGATTTATTATTATTTCAAATATGATAGAGAACACAAGGTTAATTGTGCTATTATTGTTTAGAATCTTTTTGATATTGAATTTCGATCAAATGAGTTTACCATGGAGCTTGCAATGTTTATTCATTGAAACTACTATTAATTATCTTGGATATTTATGTAATCGCAAGAATTTTATATTCAAAACATCTTAATTTAATTCCTTTAACTCTTTATGAGTAGGAAATTTGCAAAATGGAACAAGATAATGAATGGTGTTCTCTGCCAAGATTTAGAGCTGGTGACAACAATCAAACTTTCACAAACCAACATTCTATTCACTAACTTCATCATAGACATTAGCATCATCACCATTGTCACCATGATCACAATGCTAAAATTCTATATAGTGAAAATTGCTAATTGCACATTAAGCTTGAACAGATGTGGCAAGTGTTGCATAAGCAAAATGATAATCATCATCATCTTGAACAACTAGATCATTATTATGATGAGGAGCGATATCTTTACCATTATGACAATCAAGAATGTTATCAACGTGATTGTGATTATTACTCAGGTGAATTTGAAAGAGAAAACATAGAATTTGATGGAAGATGGACTAGAGAGATGAATTAGTCTGATCACCAGTATGATTATGATTATCATGGAAATGATGACAAGGAAAAATTGCATCCTTTTACTCCAGAAAATATGTAAGTGTCGATGCCTTGGAATTTCATGGCTTCGATCAATTTGGAGTCTTATAACGGAACAATTGATCCTTAAGAACATATCGAAGCATTTTGCACAACAATGTTGCTTTCTTGAGCACTAGATGTGATCATGTATTGGCTATTCGCTATTATCCTAAAGAAAACAGGTCTTCGCTAGTTTATGAGCTTAAAGCCAAATTCAATCGGATGATTTTGAGAGTTGGCCTATCAATTTCTTGCCCATTTTGTAATTTCCTGAGTTTATAAAAAGACTAATTTATCACTAATGACAATACGGCAAGGGAAATTTAAGTCACTAAAGGAGTATCTTGACCAATTCAATCAAGTAACTTTAAAAATAAAAGATCTTCAGGAAGTAATGGTAGTATATTCAATCTTGATAGGGCTACAAACAGGGGACTTCTGCATATCTTTATCAAAAAGTTGGTGGACAATTTGACTGATCTTCTAGCACAATTGAACAAATTTATCAATGTTAAGAAAAAAGAGCAAGTGAAAATGCAAGCTGAGCAAGTAGATGAGGATCAATACCATAGTGATAAAAGCAATCAGAAGGATCAATTTTTTTTCCAAAGCAATGGTTTAACGATTATACACTCTTGAATGTTTTGTTGAAAATGATCATGGATCATATCAAAGCTGTCGAGTTAATAAAGCTTCCACCTCAAAAGAATTAGAAACCACCATCACTAGAAACAAATAAGTATCATAAGTTTCATAGGCACTGGACTTATAATATAAATAAATGTGTAAATATGAAGAATGACATTGAAGTGTTGACTAGAAGAAGACACCTTCAATAGTACAAAAGATATGATCATGACTATAAGAAACACTATATAAGCTATGGAACAATAAAAAAGAGTGAGAATGATCATGGTCTCATTTTCTGAATGCAAAGGTAGAAAATAGAAACAAGGAACCTGAAGGAAAACCAACAACGGTTGTAGGGGTTGTCGAAACTATTGTAGGAGGATTTGCAAAAGGAGGAGTCTCAAAACATGCAAGAAAAAGGCATTTCTGCTCAATAATGACCATAGAGGGAAAGGAATTGAAACAAAAGCTAGATCTGACCATATAATTTTCCAAAGATGATTATCTCCCAAATTTTGACTAAGAACATGATAACCTAATGTTTATTACTGCAAATATTCACAACTATGATGTGAAAAGGATTCTAGTCGATAAGGTAGTTCTACTAACATCTTGTACACTTATACAATAAAGGCAATGCACATTACAATTGGAAGCTTGACCCTATATCAGGGAAATTTGACTTTTTAAGAAAGCAAATGTCTATCCTAGGATTAGTCAAGCTAAGGGTATCTTTGGAAACATGGCCTCAAGTTTAGAACTTAGATGTCGAATTTTTGGTAGTAGATGAATAGAACACTACTTATAACTCAATTCTTAGATGGATGTCATTGAATAATGCTTGAGCCATTATGTTGAATCGCCACTCATCAATGAAATTTCCCATTAGCAATAGTGTTGGCCAAAGAGCTAATCAGTGCACTGCACGAAAATGTTATATGAACAATCTAGAAGGAAGACAAATGCCCAAAGCTAGAGAACAATTATAATTAAACACATGACTAGTAAATGGAAAAGCACAAGTTGTTTAATCATGGAAAGAAAAGACAAAGAAATGGAGTGATCATATGCTCTGATACTTGATTAGGAATTTGTATTATAACTTGTCATGTTTGTGATTTTTCATTTCCTGGAAATGTTTAAATCTTCAATCACAATATCAGCAAAGATGTATTACTTATAAATGCTTTTAAGTGTGAGAAATTCATAGTTGCAATTAAAAAAAGAAGCTCAAGTTAATTAGTGAATTGAAAGCATTGATGAGCATAATTTGCTCATAATTAACGAGCACAAGCTGGTCAACCTTTGGCACAAGCTACCACAAGCACAAGTTGCTTAATGCTTGTTACAAGATACCAATGAGCACAAGCCGCTCAATCTATGGCACAAGCTGTCACAAACACAAGTTGCTCAATCTTTGGTACAAAATACTAATAAGCACAAGTTACCATGAACACAAACTACTTAATGCTTTGTACAAGATATCGATGAGCACAACATCATAAATATATTTATTTGATTTAATATTGTAATTTTAATGGACGAAGGAGAAAGATTATGAAATAGAAATATATAAATTATATTTATTTTTTGATGAAAAATTATTTGAGTTGAATAAAATGTTAACATAATAAAGTATAAGTGAATCAATTTTAATATTTTAAATTATAAATAAATAAAGTAAATTTGAGTCATATTGGTGGTAAATACACCGAATTTTTTCTTAGAATTTAACAAAATCAAACTAGCCTACAGATTTTCTTTTTCAAGCTCCTCTTCTGAAACCAAATCTAATGGCCCTTTTTTTTTTCCATCCAAGTGTGAATCCTATTCGTTTTCCTAAGGGACAATGACTCTGACACTTCAACCAAGATAAAACAGTATAACATAATTTAATATTAAAAATTTCTATTCACAAAAAAAAAAAAAAAAAGTTGCTTCTTTTCCTCGGGTTCTCGCAGCAAGACTTGGCTGATGCTCGTGTCCCTCTCGCTGTCTCGCACTTTTGATAGCCAGGTGGCCGAAATGTTCCTGCCCTCATGATGCTGCTGTCGCTTTTTTATATTTTGAATAAAATTTGGACCATGTCCTAACGAGATTTGTGAAATTTTTTTATATATTTTATAATTTTTTATTAAAAATTATAATTTATATATAAAAATAATTTTTTTTTTGAAAAAAATGATTAATATAATTTTAAATAATAAAATTATAATTTTTATATTGATTATATCGATATACAACTATAACTTTTTTAAAAAATTATAAAATTTTATATAAAAATAATAATTTTTATGATTTTCACATTAAATTTTTATTTTATGCAAAATTGTTGAATGGATATTAAAGTAATCTTAATTTTTTTTATTTGTAAATAACTTTTTGCACCACGAAAAATGTGAAAAAAAACCACTCATATTCTGAAGGCTTAAAAATAACACTCATTACACCTTCAGTTTAACCCCCAACAGAGTTGGCATGCCAACTACACCTCACTTGGCAGTCGGGACAAAGTTAAAGTGAAATAATTGGAAATTATGTTAAATTATAAATTATAAAATATTTTATGAAAATATTTTAAATTTTAAAGATTATATATAAATTTTTAAAAAAGTTCAAAAACCACAAGAAAAGTATATGATTTTTAATCGTGGGGACCCCAACGTTAAAATCCCCTTAACTCCTTTTTAGTTCCCAATCTTCTCACGAAGCCTAACTTCTTAGTCCTCTTCTACGAGAAAAAAAATTTCTCCATTCTCAAATAGTTGTTTTCTAAGGTTAGATGTTTAGGATTTAAGATATCTTTTATTTAGTCCATTCTAAAGTGCGATACATACACACACATATATTTATATTTGTGTTTATTTTTTCATATATTTAAGTCTAATTCTTTTTTTAAAAAGGATGTTCAAATTTGATCATTTTTAAGAAAATGATATCCAAATATATAAAGTGAGATGATTTTTTTTACATGAAAGTAAGAGGAGTGAATTGTGACTATCACATTTTTATATTAATGGCTAAGATTAAAATATAAAGTTATGCAACTATTTTTAATAACTACAATTCACTTCTCTTATCTTTTTATAAACACTTATTTCACTTAATATGTCTCTGTATATGATATAAACAAAAAATACAAGTGGATCATTACGACCCCATTTAAAATATACACATTCAAATTCGGTCTATTTATTAAACAAAATCCAAAATTTTGTTCAAATGTGACCTTTAAACCTAATTTTTTTAGTTCAAAAGCTACTTATCTAATAAAAAATGGGGATCTAAAATCGGGTTGAATCATATTTATCCATCCTTGTTGTTGATAGAAAATCTCTCCTAGCTTCCTTATGCTTGCTGTGTGTTATGGGTATATTCTGATACTATTTAATATGGGCTGGCAAAAGTCTAGTAAACAAGTTCTAGGGGGAGAAGCCCAACTCGTCCATGATCCAGCATCGAGGTCACTCAGCAAAGGCAGTAGATAGTCAGCCACAAGCTTAGGATGCGGGACGAGGCCAAAGCAATGGCCCCTAGCTCGCTAGACGGAACAGACCCTCAGCCATCTTCGAGAAAGTGCACTTTGGTTAAACTCAGGAATGGAATCAACTTGCATAGCTGATACGTTGCCCAGTGTGAGCTCAGACCACCAATCTAGCTACCATAAACATAGGTATGGAACACCTAAGTCTAATCAATGGTTAGAGGCGCATACTTTCAACTAATATGTTAGCCCCAAAGACTAATACATTAGCCTCCAAAACTTAACAGGGAGTGGCCAAGTATTTATTGCCTGTAGCAGTGGAAAAGATAGTTTTACAACTTGTCAAATTACAGTTGTAACCCTCACTGTCTCTATAAATAGAAAGAGAAATCATTGTAACAGATATAGTGAAAAATACATGCAGAAACTCTACCGGAATAGTGAGAGAACTCCTGCACTATTACTTTGCTGAAATACACAAAGAAACCACTACATAAAAGAAAGTATAACCATCGTGGATGTAAAGGTCACACTGACTTTAGTTGAACCATGCTAAAAAGCTTTTGGTGTTCATTATTCTTTCTTTTCTTCTATTTCTTCCTTACCTATTTTCACATTTGCAACTTGTAGTTTGGGGGTGTACTGGACTTTACTCGTTGATTAGTTTTTGTCATCAACATTTTGCCGCTAGAAGGAGGGCCCTAACTGTGTTTTCTCTCTCTTTAGTTTACTATTTTAGCTGCGATGGCAAGAGGAAAAGCCACCAGAAGCATAGACGCTACCACTGGCCAACTTGAAGGCCTCGTGTAGCAGCAATGGGAAACATTACCAACTGGAGGCAGGCGCCCATGCTACCCCCATAATAGGTGCTGCTGTTGGCATGTCACCTTTCACTCCTCATCAGCTCACTACTTTCGAGACTAGTGGAGTTCAAACATGGCACTAGCGTCAAGAGGCTCTTGAAAATATTATCAGAGAGTTAACTGATGTGGTTCTGGCTTAGGCACAAGCCCAAGGCATGTAGAGACAAGTTGAGGCTGTAGTGGCCGAAAGAGGACCCTAGTAGCCAAGAGTGCAGCAGGAGAAACCCCTTAGAGGAGAACATTTGCGAGCTGGATCTGTTCATTTATACAATTTATGGTTGATGTTAAAGGTCCATCAAGCTCGTAAGGACGATAATGGAGATGATCAGCGACATGAGAACTTGCGTTAAGAAGGAAGATCGAACAAGATCAAGCATAGAGCCTCAGATCGCTATTCCCACGATCAGGGAGGTGACCGAAGTCAATGAACCACCAGCCTTCGGTCTGAGACATAAGACCCTATGATCGAAGAGCTACTTCAAAGGGTGCAGTAGCTTAAAAAGCTACTTGTAGCTCAGGACCAACAAGATCGTTATAAGGAAAGGACCCTATTCACTAAGGAGATCAAATAGAGCCTTTTTCTTACAGATTTAAGTCCCAACATCCCCCAATACAATGGAAAAAATGACCCGTATGACCACCTAGAGGCATTCAATGTCCAGATGGATCTTTATTTAACCAGCCCACTGGTTAAATGTCATATCTTCCTAACCAACCTTGAGAAAATACCACGGGCATTGCTCAGGAATCTTCCAACTCATAGCATTCATAGTTAGGAGGAATGTCGATGAGATTCCTCAACCAATATAAGGCACAAAAAAGGTAGCTCACATTGTCCTATCACCTCACAACAGTCTTCCAACGGAGAAATGAGTCGCTAAAAGATTACATCATCAGGTTTAAATGCGAAGTCAATAACATAGAGAATCCTTCAGATGAAAGTATCCTCATAGTGATCTCAACTGGACTTTGTAAGGATGGGAAATTGTACGAGGAGATGTACAATTCCCCAGTGAAGGACTTGGGTGAATTTTATGAGCAAGCCACCAAGGAAATCAAGTGGGAAAAGACCTTTGGCTCGAAAAGGTTTGATTAAAGGAATGTAAAGAATGCCTACAATAGGAATAAAAGGAGTAATGGTGAGAATGAGAAAGAGAACCAAAACAATGACTTCGATAACCAGGCCACAAAAAGGGCCAAGAGTGGGCAACCTCAATATCAAGGTCATTACAAAAGTTATAGCATCATATTAGACACTCAGGATAGGATATTCACAGTGGAAAAGGATAGGGAGGACTTTGAAAAGCCTAATCCCGTAAAGGTTCTTAACAAATTCAGAAATAGAAACAAATTTTGTGCAAACCAGATGAAATTGGGCATAATACCTTGGAATGCTGAGCACTTAAAGATATAATTGAGGATATGATTAAGAGATATTGTTTAGGGGACTATGTTGTGTGACCTATGGAACAATGATCTCAACAGCCCCAGCGAGCTTCTGACCAACAATAGTCACTCGTAATAAGAACCATATTCTAATCTTATAATGATATCCCAAAATTAAAAGTATCTTAAATTGTTATGTCTATTAATCTTTGAATAAATTTTCAATGAAGCTTGGTACTGAAAGTGAGCTACTCTGTTGACAATCTCAATTCGTACTGGTTGAGGCGTGTCCTCTGAACATTTAGCCTAACAAATATACATTATCTTGCTCAACAAATAAACATTGTCATGGTTAATATGACAAATATACATTATCGTGGTGAGCTAGCTGAGGTATAGTCCTCATGCGATCAATTTATTGAGGTGCAACCCTCTGAACAAAGCTGATTTGACAAATACATATTATCTTGCTTAACAAATATACATTATCATGGTCGGCCTGATAAATATACATCTTGTATGGTAAATATACATTGTCATGGCGTACTAGCCAAGGCACAGCTCACATGATCAATTTATCACTAGCTGAGAAACGACATATATACATTGCCTTGCTCAGTAAATATACATTATTGTAGTCGATCGACAAATATACATTATCTTGCTCGGCAAATATACATTGTCATGAAGAACTAGCAAATATACATTGCCTAGCTTGAGCAAATATACATTACCATGGATTGCAAGTTGAAGAGCATGCATGTGACTTACTCTTCAGCACAGTATGCATGTGATCTATCATTTAGAAACACAGCTTTCTTATATGGTTTATCTTAGCATTTAGTTTATGATAATTAAGGGGCAACTCTCATGCAATCTGTCTGAGCATTCTAGTCACTATTAGTTGAGACACTTCTGTGGCCTCTTAACACTCGCTGCAAACTGAGGCTGTGTCTCTCATATCTATCTCAATATTCAATTTATGAAAATCAAGGCTACGCTTTTTTGTGACCTACTACATTTTCATACGATCTGCTGGCTATTTGGCATGACACGTATCATTTGTAGTTATGATTTACTGGTTATAGCCTACTTATATAAATTCATACAATCTACTCAATATTTTATTTCATTATCTATCATATTTCACTCACCAAGGTCGATTGACTTATCAAGCGCTCTTTTTACTTGACAATCATTGAGTTGTGATTTGTAAGAATCTATCCATAACAACCTACATATTATTTTCTATAGAACATCCAGCGTGATGTGCTTAGAAAGGCAAGGAAAAATGAAAAGTTTCATTTAATGCCTCCTTCAATGAGGTAAATTCATATGAAGTCCAAGATCAAATGCAAAGTTCAAAAATGAAATGCAAAGTTACAAGATCGTATCCTAAGAAGTCTGATCTTTGGGAGTTGAGCTTTTATGGGAGGAAGGATCAACGTATAGGGCAAGCAGGTCGTCCTTCATTTGATCATCAGGGGTTTCCATGACTTTCGGGTTGCTCTCTTTTTGAATATCACCCTCGACAAGAAAGGCTCCACTTACAGACTTCGCACCTTTATTGGAAGAAGTGGCCTTCACAGCTTTCGTAGGTCTCCTCTCAAAGTCCCTTTATTTCCTTAAGAGCATCCTCCCCAAAAAAGGAAAAGTCCATATTCATGTGCTGGTTCTACAAAATGTATAAGAAAGAGGAGGAGGTTTCAGATTTCGCTTTCTTTGTTGCCTTCACAACCAATTCGGTAGTCTTTACCTTAACCTGAGTGACTTCCTCTTGTTTCAGAGTGACTTCCTTCCTGGCCACTTGAAGCTTCTTCTCGATAGCTTCAGCACCGTGCCACAGCTTCAGCTCACCCCATTGCTACCTCGGTACCCCAAAGTGTCACACTCAAGTCATCTTTTACTCTTGATAGCTTGTCAACTGCTTTGTTGAAACTAGATATGACAGCCTTGCGACTTGCCACTTGCAAGATCGAGCTTCCTCAGCTTCTTTTTAAGCAACCTCGGCATTTCTTGCTCTATTTTCTAGCTCCAGTGGCTTAGCAATCGTAGTTGCCAGGTCACCCTTGAGTTTGGCATTCTTTTCCTCCCAAGCCAGGAGTGTTTCTTTCATCTTTATTATTCCTAGCACACCTTAAAAAATTAAATGGATCAAGTCAGATTATAAAGGAGCAAAAGAATCAAGGTAAAAAGGCATTACTTACTAACAAGCCATGACGAATGGTGTAGCACATTAGCCCTTCACTTGAGACTTCCTTTACTTCTAACACTTGAGGACTGGTGCGGGGTCCCAAGATCACCTCTACATTCCTTTGGAGGAAGTCAAAATACTCTTATGTCTTTGGGCCAAGGCTTAGTGGATGCTCCTTAGCTATAACTCTGCAAGCCACCTGTTTTGAAGTGGTGGCGACCCTCTTTCCCTTGTTTACTTTTCATTTTTTGGTAGGGGCTTGGATGGGGGTGCGACCTCGACTGCCTCGGTCACCACAAGATGTAAGGTGAGGGCTAACTCCTATGAAGGCATTCCCGTCAAGGTAGAAGGAGACTGATTTGTAATAGTGGGTGCTACAGTAATGTCAGGATCTGATGAGGTCGTAGTAACTTCAGGGTCTTCAGGCTCATTAGGAGGTGGCTTTTGTAGGATGATCTTCACCATACTCTAGTAGTCTTTGCAATGTGCTGGACCGATCTCCTTAACTAGGTGAGCTTTAATTTCTTTAGTGAGCTTGGTGTTCAAAGTTGGAGTGAACTTATGTGAACAAAGGAAATCATCATCGAATCTGAGATCATTTTTTAGATCGTTTATAGCAACAAACCAACCTAGTACCTTAACCTTCTTAGCCTCAAGCATTGGCTTTTCTGTGCCAGCCTTGTCTACAACAGTAGGATAGAACGTCAAAAATGATAACATGAATTCATGATAGCTTGCATGACCTCAGCTCAATTACCAGGCATTAGAACAAAACCAAAGTTATGAAGAGGATGCAAAGACGGGCATGAAACGTAAAACTAACGAGTCATATGATTCCCTACGTTTGATTTACACTTATCATCCTTTTGCGGTAAAACCCTCTTGAAATCGATATGTTGAGATGAGAGGTAATAAATCCCATTCAGATAGCCTGTACTCCTAATGTTATAGAGGTAGCATAAAACTCTTGCAGATGGTCATGTAAGATTATTTCTCAAGTACACAAGTGCAAGAGAAGTGAGCTGAAAGTAGAAGTTCAAGGTTAGTTGGAATACGTAGAGCTTCAATCTATTTAACAGATTAATAATGCACAGGTGAACTGGGAACCTGAGCCAGTAATGAGATGTTAGGGACTAACAACAACAAATCCTTGAGAAGAATGGGCTGTGTGGTCACCAGGGGAAGATGCCATGAGACGACAACCTTTAATGAAGTGGTAATATTCAACTATGTTTTGGAGTTCATCCAGTTTGACGGTTGAAAGGTAATGGTTAAATACTAAGTGATTTGAAGAGCTCTTAGCAACCCGCTGCCCCTCACTAGGGTCAGGTCGAGGAACAGATTGTTTAGCGACTTCACTGCTCCTAGAGTCCGTTTCAATCGAGGTGTGTGCTAGCTTCTCACTTTGAGCTAGGGGGTTAGGCTCGTCATCACTCCCTGTTTGGTGACCTTGACATTTAGGAACTACATCCATCTACATAAAAAGACAAATAGTTAGGGCGCTTTAAGCAGCCAGGTCTCTTCAGACAGACCATATCAGAAAAGCTAAAGCTTTTCTTTGCTAGACAAAAGAAAATTTCCAATATAGCAGATCATACACATTTCAAGCCACTATATCAAAGATCTAGACTATTGAAAACTTGGGCGGCTTAACTAACAAAGCTTATCAGACAATTAAACCTTGGGGAAATAGAAAGCTAAATCCAACAATCTATAGCCCAAAAACCAACAGGTAAAATTTCTAGCAGCAAATAGGCATTCATTGCTGGACCAAGCAATGCGATACTAAAAACCCATAAAACAAGGCATTTTGAAAGCAAAAGTCTTGAGAAGGCTTATTGTGTCAAAAAGATGAGTCAGGTTCTAGAATGGATGGGGGTGAAATGGATTCTAAATAAAATGTTCGATTTATAGCAACAGCAATGGCAGGATCAATGGAGCAGGAGAACGGGACTGGAGATAACTGCTCAAGAACTTGTAAGGAAGAACTTCAGTTCTCAAAAGTGAGAGGGAAAAGAGAGGTTTCTCATCTAATATGGCCTTGGTGGTATTAGAGAATAATCAACTGCTCATGATCTAACGGTCTAGAAAATAATTAGGCTCAGTCATAACCATAATGACAGCCATACAAAAGTGTATGCATTTATTGTAGTAATGATGGTATGAGTAAGTGAAACGAGAAAATAGAAATCTGAATGACAATATGGCTCATCACAATCTCCAACTTTTGCCAGTGAACTCAGCTCCCAGTACGCCGAATGAACTGAGAGCTGAGGTGACTAATGTTATGGGTATATTCTGGTACTATCCAACATAGGTTGGCAAAAGGTCAACAGATAAGTTCAAAGGGGAGAAGCCTAACCCATCCATGACCCAGCGTCGAGGGTGCTTAGCAAAGGCACTAGATAGCTAGCTGCGAGCTTAGGACATGGGACGATGCCAAAACAATGGCTCCTAGCTTGCTAGAGATGAGCTCTAGCTTGCTAGATGGGAAAAGAGAGATATAGTGTATGGTCATTTGATATGCCATGGATTTGTTAAGGGGGTACAAAGAATGGTATAATCATGGAGAGGGTATGAGCTTAATGGATCTTGATGGTGACATGCATGAAGAAGGTAACTATTATGATGACATTAATGGGTTGTTGAATGATATATTTAGAGATATGGCACAAGCAGAAGGAGTTTATGCAGGCCCTAATGAAGATGCAAAGAAATTCTTTAACTTGGTTGAGGAGGCAAAACAAGAATTATACTCAGGTTGTAAAAACTTCTCG
>JANHAO010006031.1:0-21911 GCA_026873985.1 Saraca asoca | reverse complement strand
GGAAAATCATCGCGAGATGGCAAGGAGGCGCAAGTTGTTTCTTCAGTGCTCGGTACTGATTGATAAATTTTCCTTGGCATTCCTCTCAGCTACTGATACTGCTCGCCGGGAGGTGCCTGAGCCAAGCATGGGGAGCTGCCCCTAAAGTGGCAGGAAAGATACGGTACTTTAGTAGAGGGTCGATCGTCTGGAGGTCCATTTGTGTATTGAACGAGTCCATGTGATCGTTCGGGTCGCTATTCCCCTTGTATAGCGGGATGGCGGGCACCTTGAGTTTCTGTGGGAGAGGCTGCTTCTCAATCTCCACAGAAAATGGTGAGGTCTCTTCATGATGAATTTGGTTGCCTTAAGGCTGTGGGCGCTCCTTAAGCAACTGCAGTCTTTGAAGAACTTCGTCCATCACTGGGCGCTGATTTTTGCGCTGGGGGATGGAGCTTTCCGCATGTTGTAAGCCCCCTGACCGCTGGCTATCGCGATCATCGTGGGTGTCCCTCCGAGCTTCTTCTTGAAGCCGTTGGAGCTACGCCATGATCTTTTCTTATCTTTGGGCACTTTGCGCTTGTGCCTGGGTAAGTGCTTTAACAGTCTCGGTCAAGTCTTTGACTGTGTTTTCTAAGGCCAATCAAGATTGGTCAGGTGTTTGCTCCCCTTGTATCCCAGGCATGGTAGTATGCTAAGATGTCGGAGCTGTAGAGCTCCTAGTTGCTCTTCCTTGGACCATTGCTGAATAGCAGTGGAGACTTTAGAGAGTAGATAATCCCCACAGATGATGCCAAAAGATGTTGACGGCAAAATATGGTCCGTGAAGGGGGAACCAAACTTCGACCAACAGAATGTAGAGTTCAGGAATCAATGCCACTCTCAGAAGTGTTACGGAGGATGATTCGGAGGAAGAGAGGGAAGGGAAGACTGTGTTTTTAATATGGTTCGACCAAATCCAGGCGGCACCGGACCCTACATCCACGGCGGAGGTCTTATTGATAATGTATATGAGTTTTTGCATACAAGATTGGCCTCTCCCCTTCTGCTAACAAGATAATCCTATTTATAGAAGAGGGATAGCATATAAGTATTAAATGCTAACTACAGTTGAGTTACATCAATTAAATGGGAAAAGACACTAAGAGGTCTGTAATCCAGCAATGTGCTGTGAAGCAGGCCTTCCTAGGCCGACAAGTAAGCTTCGTAGCTACCATTGCGTCAGGCAAAATGCTTTGCTGTCTCAAGTGAGAGCTTCTTGGGGAAGTCGTTTTAGGCTTCCCGCAGCGAGGGGGCGCAGTTGCTGACCCGACATCTGAGCCTGTTGTCGCTATGTCACGTAATCGCTAAGGCGTGGCCCTTCGGACCACAGCGTAGCGAGGCGGTCGGGATAGGACCTGGTGCCTGATGCGCTCGCTATTGCTTGTCTGGTGCCTCCGAAGGCTCTTTGTTGAGATGTGAGGACTGACCCTCGGGCTCTCGGGGACTCGGGGACTTCATCCACATGAGACCATTTTTGGTGTATAACATCTAGCAATTCAGTAAAAATATCGGCTAGTTGGAAATTGATTCGTATAAACTCAATTAAGATGTCACCTCTTTGGACATGATCTGTGAGAAAAAGGTGTCTTATTTGTATGTGTTTTTTTTCAAGTGCATAATAGGATTTTTGGTGAGGTTAATAGCACTTGTATTATGGGTATCTTGTCAAATTGTAATCCATAATCTAAAAGTTGCTATTTCATTCACAAAATTTGAGCATAGCAACTTCCAATTGGTATGCATTCTGCCTCAGTAGTGGAATCGTTTTGCATTTTGTAGGACCAAGAGACTAATGAATCGACAAGCACAACTTGTGGTCTTTTTGTCAATCTTGCTATTTGCAGAGTTTACATTTGAATAACCAAGCTGATTGTAGGTATTTGTTTTTAGATACCATAACCCCAAATGCTTAATTGCAATAGGATATCTAAAAATTCTTTTTACTGCGCCAAGATGTGATTTGTTTGGATTAGTTTGATATCTTGCACATATACAAACACTCAGCATAATATTAGGTCCACTAGTAGTAAAGTAAAGCAAACTTCCTATCATTCCTCTAGACAATGTTACATCTACACTTTTACCATTTTCATCTAATTCTATTTTGAATGTAGGACTCATTGGTGTTTTAATGGGCTTACAACTATCAAATTGAAATCTTTTGAGTAAGTCAGTTGTATATTTTGTCTGGTTTAAAAAAATACTAGTTAAGCACTATTTAATGTGCAATCAAAGAAAGTAGGTGAGTTCTCCCATCATACTCATCTTAAACTTGCTTTACATTATTTTAGAAAAATCTTTACATAAAATATCATCAGTAGAACCAAATATTATATCATCTATATAGACTTGAACCAGTAAGATATGGTTTCCTTTTTTTTTTTTATAAACAATGTGGTGTCAACCTTTCCTTTTCTAGAGCCTTTTTGTATTAGAAATTTACCTAACCTATCATACCAAGCGCTAGGAGCTTGCTTTAATCCATACAAAGCTTTTTAAAGTTTTAAAAGATGATTTGGACAAAGGTGATCCTCAAACCCAGGAGGTTATTGAACATACACCTCCTCAAAAATGTATCCATTTAAAAAGGTGCTTTTGACATTCATTTGAAAAAAGTTTAAAATTTTTAGAGCATAAGAAAGCCGGTAACATCCTAATAGCCTATAACCTAGCAGCCGGTGCAAAGGTTCCATCATAGTCTATTCCTTCTTCTTGATTATAACCCTTTGCAACTAACTGTGCTTTGTTTCTTATGATCAAGCTATTCTTATCCAATTTATTTCTAAAGACCCATCTAGTACTTATAATAGAACTATTTTCAAGTTTTGGTACCAATGCCCAAACTTGGTTTCTTCTGAATTAGTTTAGTTCTTCAAGTATAGCTAAAATCTAATTATCATCTTTCAAGTCCTCTTAAACATTTTTAGGCTCAATCTATGATACAAAGCCAAATGGTTGTAGATATTTTGTAAATGGCCATGTGTTACTCCATTCAGTAGCTTCTCCTATTATTAAGTATTAAGTTTTTGGGATCACTTTCCATGAACTTCCACTATTTTTGTGAAGTACTGGGTTCAGAAATGTCCAAGATGACTGTATCATCATCATTTTCCTTTGGATCAAAGGCATTTATCCTTAATTGATCTTGTTGTTCCTCTAAGTTAGAGTTAAAAATTAACCAAATTTGTTAATAATCTTTTATTCTTAACCTATCTACACTTAAGGTAAAGTTATAAAAAATAACATGTATGGATTCTTCAATCTTTAAAGTCCTTTTGTTATAGACATGAGAGGCTTTACTAGATAAAGAATACCTAATAAGAATAGCTTCATCTAATTTAGCATCAAATTTATCTAGATTATCTTTTCCTTTATTGTGCACAAGGCACTTACAACCAAAAACATGAAGATATGACACATTAGGCTTGCTTCCATAATAGAGTTCATAGGGAGTTTTATTTAGAATATGCCTTATTAAAACTCTATTTGATACATAGCAGGCAATGTTAACTACATCTACCCAGAAACACTTTGGAAGTGAACTTTCATTCAAAATTGTTCTTGCCATATCAACTGAACATCTATTTTTCCTTTTAGCTACACCATTTTGTTGAGGTGTCCTAGGTGCTGAAAAATTATGGCTTATGCCACTTGATTCATAAAAAGCAGCAAACTCCTTGTTTTCAAACTCTCCTCCATGATCGCTTCTAACGATGACTATGGTTAACTCTTTTTTATTTGAATTACATTTGCTAATTTTTTAAAAGCTTCAAAAGTATCACTTTTATGTGATAGAAATAGGGTTCATGTAAATCTAGAATAATCATATACAATTACAAGCACATAGAAGTTTCCTTCATAGCTTTTTATCTTAGATGGTTCTACTAGATCGATATGAAGCAAATCAAGGGATTTCATAGTAGAAACAACCTTTTTCAATTTAAACAATGATTTGACTTACTTTCTTTTTAGGCAAGCATCACACATTTTGCCTTTAATGTAGCTTAATTTTCATAATCCTAAAACTAAATTATTTCTAGAGAGTTTTCCTATGAGTTCCATGTTAGTGTGTCCTAGTCTCCTATGCTAGATCCGAGAATCTTCATTTTGACTAACTAAACAAGAGGAATCTAGATTTGATTCAACAAATAAGTCAATTATGCATATATTATTAATTCTACATACATCCTACAAGTTTTACTTGTTTGTCACTATCATTAATAACTAGACATTTATTTGCATTGAGAATGACTTTGTTTCCTTTGTCACAAAATTGACTTATGCTTAATAGATTATGTTTCAACCCTTCAACCAATAGCACATCATCAATGAAATAATTAGGCATCTTACCAGCTTTACCTATTCCAATCATTTTTCCATTGGCATCATCACTAAAGGTAACTTTACCTCCTATGATAGATGTGAGAGTGATGAAGTTCTTTCTATTCCCTATCATATGATGTGAACATCTACTATCAAGGAACCATAGATTGCTTCTCTTCCTCCCATAGTCATGCACAAAAAAAAAAGATTATACTTGTTTTGCTGGTACCTAGTTGATCTTCGGTCCAAAGCTATTAGGTGGCAATGAAACATTCTCTTTAAAACTAGATACTTTAGGTAGCCTAACTAGTTTTTCATTTGGTCTTAGAACATAGGTGCCATTTCTAAATGGATAAAATTTAATATGGTGATCTTTATGGTTACAATAGAAGCAAGTAATGCAATGAAAATTTCTCTTTGTCTTTGCTTGTTTATAACATGAACCAGCTTTGTTTTGTGAGCCTTTTTGACTGTCTAGCATGCTATTAAATTTCACATTGCTATCAGTAAATCCTTGTATAGTCTTATTCAATTTTTCTATCTAAGATTTGTAAGACTCACAATAATCACATGCTTTCTCTCACTCAATAGTATCTTAGGAAAGATATTCAGATCACTATTTTCTTTTTCAAGTTGCTTGATCTTTTTGAGTAAATTTTCATTCTAAGTTTTTAATTGCATTAATTCCTTGTTAGCTTTAGTCAATGCTTCATAGACTCCCTTATACAAATCATAAGATTCATTATTAGTTTCAACATCAGTTTGAATATTGGATTCAATGTTAGTATCACTAACATAAGATCCACAAAAAATGATGGATATTTCAGTACCTCTATGCCATCATTGTGTTTGGCCATAAGGTAATGCTATCTTTCCTTTTTGAATCAGCCTTAATTCTGCGAATGTAAGCAATCTCCAAGGTATCCAAGATCTCCTTTGCTATTTTACATTTAGAAATTTTGTCTAACTCATTAGTAGACAATGAATTTATAAAAGCCTATTTTACACTGGATGCAAGGGGATGTTTCCTCCTTTCATCTTGAGTCCACAATAGTTTGGATTTAGGCTATAGAATTCCTATAATAGATATTTTAGGACATTCATACCCTGATTTTAAAAGTTCTAACATGTCTATATGTAATGCTTCTACAAAATACTCAATTTTGTGTTTCCAAAAAGCAAAATTTTCCCTGTTCAAAATAGGGGGACTATTCAAGAATGGACAATTAGGCAAAACAATCAATTTAGAATCTATAATTCTTTAAAAAAAACAAAGAGCATCAAGAGCCAAAGCTCTCATACTAACTGTTAGTCCCAAAAATAACTAGAAAAGAACGAAGATATTTCCCTCATTCCTTTAGGAGAATTTTATACTATTTATTAATCTTAATCAATTTAACAGCTAAGTTAATTGAAAAGCAATTGTTAACTTTAATTTTTAAGTAAATGCACAGTAGAAGACTATCTTGTATCAGATTATGTAGTTAACAATTAAACTATTTGTTAATTGAATCATTAGAAATCTAGGTTTCAAAATTTAATGTAGAAAAAACATCATACAGAAGTATGAAGATAGTAATGAAAAGAATCAAGATACAAATTTTTAAAGTGGTTCAACTTAAATTGAAATCATAATTCAAGTCTACTCCACTGGATCAATCTTCAACCGGATGATCGATTCTATTATTAACACAATATTTAAAATAGGCCCCTACACACCAGTTTTATAACAAAAATTTTTGCAAGACTTTTACAGACCTATGATATAAAAATTCTATATCTTACCTAACTATGATTAACCTCACAGCTAAGAAGATTTACTTGAATTTAGTGCACCTCCTATCAATTGTAATCAACCTCACAATTCTAGAAGGATGCAAAGGGAAGATCAACCTTTTCCTTTATATCTAGATTCCTAACCCTAGAAATCTAAAATATTAAATCAAGATAGAGTTTAGAAATACAATACTATAAAATTGATATGTAAATCTCAATCAGTTAAGCAGAAGTATCATTCAGATTGCTCAAGAAATGAATGAATCATTTAAACTAAGTGAGGCAGTGAATATTTGGTCAAAGGTCTAGGTTTTTCTCTGTTTTTGTTGGACTGAGATATAAAAAAGAAGGCTTGGTTTATTTATAGTTAAAAAACTAATTTTCAGTTCTTGAATCGATTCGTAGTGGTTATAACAAACTTTTAACTAACTAATCAATTTATGAATCAATTCAGATCATGTGAAAATTCATCACTAAATCAATTGATGAATCGATGCATAGTAGTTTGAAAATATGTATTGAATTGATTATGGAATTAATTTAGAAAGGTTCCAAACCTTCAATAAAAAAAGTTTTCTTCATGAATTGGTTAGTGAATCGATTCAAGTTTATTTCACAAGTTTTTCAACATGAATTGATTCATGTTGTGAGAAATAGATTTTATAAAAATTTGACTTGTGAAAGAACATGTAAAAAGTTTGTTTAAAAAGTTTTGATTGAAAACTCATTTTAACATATTCATTTTACCTTAATAAAAGTTGTTTTAAAAAGTATGATTGAGTAATTTGAATAAGATTTCAGTTACAAAAGATACTATAAAATCAAATAAAATACTTAGAACTAATGTAGATCTTTTGATTAAACTTAATCAACTTTGAACCTGCAAAACTAACAACCACTTAAACACACAATTAGATTGAGATATTAAGCAAGATTGTTTTTCAACATCAAAATTAAATAAAGTAAGCTATCTAGGCTGACAATCTCCCTAGGCTAACAAATTTGAGGCACATAATTTCTCTACATGTCTTGCGTATATAGTGATGTGCTCAGAGTGGTGGTTATCTGAAAAACCCACTTATATTTTGATGCACCTATCTCTGATAAGCTTTCTCATTACTTGACTATGCAAATTGCAAAGGCTTTGACCAAAATAGCAAGTATACACATTGTCAAAAATATTAGCCTTGAAAATTATGATAAAATCAAGCATGAGTATAAGTATTTACAGGACATGGTTATTGTGGTGGATGAAACCCTGAACAAAAAAAGGGATGCTTATTATGAACACCGCCATTAATCATGTTGGGAAACTTATAATAAAAATCCTTTCATAAAGATGGACATGCCACTTTTTAAACTGAAATTAGTCCCTTTACGTAACACTTCCTTTGGCTTGGCCAAACTTACCATACCAAATCTTAAACCTGACATTCCTGTTGCCTATCATTTCCAACATCCTTTTGGTGTCAAGTAATTATTGGTGGCTTTTGTAGTAAAACCTTTAGGTAATTTGCTTGATTCTTATATTCTGTCTTAACTTACATGTGCTAAATTTTGTTATGACTACTTCTAGATGCTATAATGGCCATTAAGATTCCTAGCATAACTCTTGATGTGGCAGAAGCTACAACTGAGGAAGTGAAATGGAAGTATGATGAAGTAAGTGCTATATTTCTAGATGATGAACCAACAACAACGAAAAAGAAAAGAAAATATTAGAGGAAAACCCAATCCAGATCGGCCAACACCTATGCAGTCAAGAAAGAAGCTACAACCAAGAAAAGGTTGAAAAGCCTCAGAAGAAGAAGAAGAAGAGGATCATCAAGTTGAGAGGGATTAGTAGTGCAGTTTTTGAACATACTATGTTTGAAATTCCAGCTCAACCAACTCTCTAGCTAGTTTTTTTTGGCTGGTCAAGATATAACTCAGTCAAGGATATTCCTAATTAATTTCATTTCTTAAACCCTTGACTACTTTGGATAATGACATTACTTTCATAGGATCAAAATCCAATTTGTAGGTCCCAAAAAATATATCAAGAGTAATAAAAAAGATCTTACCCTTTTTACGTTTGTAAATTGTATACTCTCTTTGAAAATAAATTGGATTTTTTTTTTTATTTGTAAAACTGAAAGTCTTTATGAAAATAATCTTTTTGTATTTGAATTAGGAAGCTAATTGGATAATCAAGTTCTCAATTAGAGTGACTAATTTGATATTGAATATCAGAATTAATTAACAAAGTATGGCAGATTATATGAGTGTGACAGAATCAATTCAGCAATTAAATAGTTTTAGTAGTTAATTAGCTTTAGCATTGCATCATTTTTAGCATAGTAGAATATGATTATGCAGTAAAGTAACACTATAGATGTTGTATACTAAAATTGGCCTCACGAGGATGAGTCCCCGAGGAAACGAAGACCAGTTCTTGCGCCTCAGCGAGAAGCTTCACCTCGCTACAATGCAACCCTTACACATGTACCAACTACAGTGAACAGTTTTCACCTCGTTACAGCAGCCATATTCGCTACAGTGAAAGGCCCTCACCTCACTACAGCACTGCTCCACAAAACTACCTTGAGATTTTAAAAATAGAATATACAAGAAAACATGATTGCCTCAGGCAAATGATGCTTACCACAACCAAAAACTCAGCGAATAATTTTTACCTTGCCATTGTTGAAATAAAACTATCACAACTACCAGTAGCTCTCGTATGGATGAATTTTTTCATAGCTCTCATGCGATTAAGTTCTCATGATTTTTATTGGGACATGCCCTTTACATCTCAAGAAAAATCTCTCAAGTGCAGTTCACTCATGATCTCTCTCTTGCATTAAGCCAAGCAGTCAGAAAAATAAAAACATAGTCGATTAGTTGAAAGGAGAAATTCTCATTAAGATATCATAAGTTTACAAACAATAAGGCACGAAGCCTTCATTACAATATATGAAAAGGAGAAGAACTCATCCCACCTAAAGGCCTCAACAAGTGAGGCGATGGTACATCAGGGGAAAAGGAATGGAAGCCTAGCTCTACAGTTCCAACAAAAAGCAGCCAAGAAGCTGGCTACCATTCGATGGGCTTGTAGAAGAGTAGCACCCCAGAGTTCCTCCTGTATATTCCTCTGGCACATCCTCCGGAGCCATACACAACAAATCAAAAAGTTATGAAAGCTGGCTGGCTAGGTAGCAGCACCACAAGCAACGGTCGGAGGAGGTGGCCAGAAGACACTGTGAGAAGTTCGTAGGACCCCGCCAGGAAAATCCTACGTTGGAGCCACGTGCAATGGGCTATCCATGCCTCTCGCCACTCTGCAATAGGCCATCCATGCCTTAGTAAGCTTCATCGGAAGCCAAGGCTCCAAAGCTCAAGAAGCTCTTCCATCTCCTCCATTGTGTTTCTCTGGGATGAATGAAATAACGCCCCAGGATATATATATAAACCCGCTTATCCTTTTGAAGAATGCAAAGAGAATCTGGCCAAGTCTTCATCCAATGGCCCAAAACGAACAGCAGTGCCACACCAACGGCCAAAAATGGCAAATAGGAGAAAGCATGACCTAAAGCAGAATGGAAAGACATTTGACATGATATCTCAGTCAAAGAAGGACACTGACTGAAGATACGAATGAAGCCTCAGAAACATGCAACTCCCGGTCCGTAATGCACACAAAGAGTTGGAGGGCTTATGTTGTATACTAAAATTGGCCTCGCGAGGATGAGTCCCCGAGGAAATGAAGACCAGTTCTCGCACCTCAGCAAGAAGCTTTCGGGAAGCTTCGCTTGGACTAGCAGAGAGCAGCAACAGTAAAGTAATTCCAAATGTCAATCCCTGCCTTGCTGATCATTGTGCAATGATGCTGCGAGGAATATTTCACGAAGTAGTGTCCCAGCGACAAAGTGACCTAACAAGAAAAGTTCGGGATCGACCCGACAAAGTTGTTGGTCACTTTGCTTGTGCCTGTTTCCTCACTACAGCGATCCCTATGGTGCCCTTGAAGCCAGGAACTCCCACTAAGGATGCCCAAGTATCTTGCTTGACACGACAACGGTTATAAGCCTACAGTTAGCCCAAGGGGCCCATCTCCATAGCCTATATGCTGGAAACAGCCGGATTATAGTCTTTTCACTATCCTTTCTCATTTATTTGATATAATACAACTGTAGCTTGTGATTAATGCATGAAGCTCCTCCTTCCTCTATAAATAGGATTGCGTTGTTAGTAGAGGGGAGAGAGCCAATCCTTGTAAGCAAAAACTCTACCAAGTTACAATAATAAAATCTCCGCCATGGACGTAGGGTCTGGTACCTACCGGATTTAGCCGAACCACGCTAAAAACCACCGCCTCTTTTCCTCTCAGTTCACCCTTCACTACACTTCAGAAGCAACATTGATTCCCGAAACTCACTACCAGTTGGCTGAAATTCATCTCCTCTGTACAAACCAAATTTCACCATCAATAATAGAATATAAAGAATTATAAAAAAACAACAAAGACATTGTAATTTTTAAAGTGGTTAAACTTTAACTAAAACCATAATTAAAGTCTACATCCACTAGATCAATTCTCAACTAGATGACCTCTTTTATAAACTATAACAAGATTTTAGCTAAGCTTTTGAACAGCCAGTTCATGCAATAAGATTTACACTGGACTCTTGTAAAATGTAAAATAACAAGAATTAAACTTGACTCTTGCTAACCTAGATATAACAACTGTTTTATCTCATCAAGGCTATAATTAACCTCATAACCTAAAGATATACAAAGAATTCAATACACATTCAATTAGTTATAATTAAGCTTATAACTAAAGAAGATACAAAGGGAATATCAACCTCTTCTTTTGTATCTTTAATTTCTATTAACTTGGAAATTGTAATCAAAAGACAAGAAAAAAGTAAATAAGTACAATACCCAAGTTTGAGATGAAAATCTCAAATATCTAATTGTGAATTCTCTTTAGACTTGATAAAAGATACTTTGAATTAATCAGATATGTTGAGGTAGCAATGAATCTTGTTATGTTCAAATAGCTCTAAGATTTTCACTCTTGAAGGAGTGTGTTAGTTTTGAAAACTATTAGGTTTGAAATAAGGTTAGGGGTATTTATAGTTATAGTAGCCGACATTTAAAAAATAACTAATTTTAGTCCTTGAATCAATTCCTGAATTGATTCAAAGTAGTTACTAACTAATTAATCAATTTTTGAATCATTTGTCTATGAATATCATAACGATTATTTATGACTGAATCAATTGATGAATCGAATCATAATATATTGTAAAAGGTCTTGAATCGATTAGCGAATTGATTTAGGAAAAATCCCTAACCTTTGATGAAAATAATTTTTAAAACTTTTCTTCATGAATCGATTATTGAATCAATTTGAGTACATTTTCACAAGTTCTTTAGCATGAATCGATTTGTGAATTAATTCACACCATGTAAAATGGTTTTTATAAAACTTGCACTTGTGAAAGATCATTTAAAAACTTTGTTTGAAAAAACATTTGATTTTAAATCACTTAAAGAGATTTATTGCTACCTCAATTTATCAGTTTTAAGAATTTTATTTGAATCAAGTTTGATTAGAATTTCACTTACCAAAGATCATATAAAAGATAAAATAATTGCTAAATGTAGTTTGGATCTCTTGAATCATATGCACTTTGATCTTGTGAAGCAAATAATAACCACTTAAAATATTGTCAAACTTAAATTATTTTTAACATCAAAATCGAGAGGAATTATGATAACAAAGTAATCATATTAGTAAAGCTTTGAATTACATACTTTGCTAACAATATCAAAAATGCTAACAATCTCATTAGCTAGGCTAATAAGGCTAACAATCTCTCCTTTTTGATGGTGACAAACAATTTTAGATAAGCATGGAAATTTAGTATCAAAGTTTAATCAACAAATTTTCATAAAAATCTTATTTTTTTTATTTTTACTCTCCCTTTTCAAAATGACTTTTGTACATATATCATACTTTTTCATATCATGCCTTTTTATTTATATCTCCCCCTTTTGAATTGAAATTTAATGTCTCCTTTTTCAGTTTTAAAATCTTTTCTTCTCCTTTTAAGATCTTATCTAAAATATCATCATTCTCCCCCTTTTAACACATCAAAAAGCAATAATAAATTTATGAAAAATTAATTTACCAAAAAGTTTAGAATTGAAGCAAATTAGATTAAAATGGAAAAATCCATATACCAATTCGGTTTAAAACAATATGAAAAGGTTTATCTAGAGCCAGTAGCGAATATAACATCAAAATATTGAATAAAATATCAAAGTAATGTGAAAATACAATATCTAGCAACAATAGTATCAAAATATAGCCTAAAAAGAACAAAGATAATGAGTCAGGGATAAAGGATTAAAGGGTACAATAAACAAATAATTAGTCAATATGAATGACTACTTAGCAAGGGGATCTTCCTCTTCCATCCTTTGAAGTTTGGCTTCTTCATCTTGTTACTGCATCCACTGTGTAATCTCATGTACTTGAGTTTCAATGGATTTAAGTCTTTCATTTAATTTAGTGACATGTTTTCTATTGTCAAGTTCCATAGCTCCTTGTCTATCATCTATTGACTCGAACTAGTTTTCCTATTTGTCCATCAATTGATCCATTATGTCATTCATATGCTTATGAAGTCCTGCAATCATGTTAATTATCCTTCTTTCTGATTTAGTGGACAATCTAGCTATTGAGCTTGTGAATCTTCCAGTGGTTTGAGGGATTTGTGACCTTTTCTTAACCCATATTCTTTGATCATTTTCTTACAGTCCTATTTTATGAAAATGTGAAGTGCTAATCATGGTAGTTGGATTTATTTGCAAACTTGAATTTCATCAAAAAAATTTATTTTGAATTTGGCAAAGATGGGAGTAAGGATCATGCCATATGGAAGGTATCCTATATCTGTTCTTTTTGAGCAATCAGACAAATATTTAAGGATAAAGTAGGGCATATTAAAATCAAGTTATTTTTAACAACCCACATTAAAAAGAGTTCATCCTTCATAATTTGAGTAATATTTGTGATCCTTGGCAAAATTACTTTACATAAAGCATAATGTAATATCTTATCTTCAAGAGATGAGCTAGTAATTAGCAATTTCCCATTTCCATCCCTTAGGGTTGTTGACAATGAAATTTGGTTCAAAGGATCCAATATTTTAGTCAACAGGGACAGTACTTGACACCCCAAACTACAAGCCAAAAATGCAAGTATAGACTAGGAAAAATAAGTGAAAAAAGGAAGGAGGAGAGCTAATGGACATAGAGTTTTATCATGGTTCGGCTAAAGCCTGTTTAGGCCCCTACATCCACATTGAATTATATTTTTAGTTGAAGAATGATGATTCTATATGGTTTTATATGACTTTAGCAATGCTCTCTCACTAGGGTTTTTCTCTCTATTCTAGTAGAGTGTTTTCATGCAATTCCTCACTTGTCACTTGCTGCAGTTCTCTATTGCTATTTATATACATAGGGAGGGTTAAAAGTTAAATTTTACAGACAACCAAATGATTACATACGCTACTCTGGGCATTAAATGCTTGGCATTGGATAATAAATGTTGGGCAAATCATTGTTGGATATTCAGGGGGTTGATGTGTCGATTCTGAATGACAATCTGTAGATTGAAGGACACGTGTCTCTAGCTGCTGATTGGACCTTTTGTACATATTTTTGGCTCACTACCTTAGTGACTTGAGGTCACATCGATTGGCCTTGCCAAGCTCATTCAATGGGTTTTTTTTAGAGGACGTCTTTAGTGCTTAAGCTCCAGCAAGCTGGAGTCTTCCCCAGTGAATCAGTCTCTCGCTTAGCTTTCATCCTTTACTCATACTTGGTGGGCTATAGCTCTTGCTATACAACCCCAATCTGGGCTCTCTATGATCAGCCTTTGCATCCTATTGAGTCTATTTTGTGTTGCTTGGGAAATACCCATAACATAAGCCCTCAACTCTCAGTTCATTTTGCAGATTAGGAGTTATAATTTTGTTAGTAAATTCCTTTTTTGTGGTTTAGTATGGTCAAGCCTTTCTCCTTTGGTCTTCCAGTTGGCCATGACCTCTTGTGATCTTAGTATTATCTCTTAAGTCTAACCGGGCACACCTAGATCACCAGGTGAGGTCGTGATTTTAGTTTATTCCTCAATCCTGACTGAGCAGACCTTGATCATTAGGATTATAGTATTGTTCCTTGAACTCAATCGAGTATACCTCAATCATCAGGTGAGGTCCTCAAACCTAACCAAGTGTACCTCAATCATTAGGTGAGGTTGAGATTTCAATATTATCCTTCGATCCTGATCAGGTAGACCTTGATCATCAGAATTTTAGTATTGTTCCTCGAACTTGATCGGGTATACCTCAATCGTTGGGTGAGGTCCTCGAACCTGATCGGGCATACCTCGATTGTCAGGTGAGGTCAGGATTTCAATATTATCCCTCGATCCTGATTCGGTGGACCTCGATTGTCAGGATTTTAGTATTATTCCTCAACTCGACTAGGCATGCCTCGATCATCGGGTGAGGTCCTTGAACCTGACTAGGCATACCTCGATCATCAGGTGAGGTCAGGATTTCAATATTATCCCTCAATTCTGACCGAGCGAATCTCAATCTTCAGGATTTTAGTATTATTCCTTGAACCTGACTGGGCGTACCTAGATTGTCGAGTGAGGCTGCTTCTACTAATGCTTTGGTACTATCTGTGTAAAAGTTTAGTGCTTGAGGCACTTCTTGGATGCGGAGCAAACTGGGAGCTTTGATCCACCATTCGTGATTTGTGGTGCTACGAGCTGATTGGCATGCCCCTGTGAGTCATGTCTTGTGACTCCTAGAATTATGTTCTTGGTCTGTCATGACTATGCTTGCCCTTAGTAGGTTGCGTGTCATGCCACTATCAATTTTTTGCCAGTCTTTGCCAGACTATTGGATCACGAGCAACTAGACGGTTCCCAGATCTAACGGTGACAATGTATGTTTCTTATACTGAAAGGGGCTCTCTTCTCCCTCTTATCTTGTCATTTAAAACTACAATTTCCTAGTTCTTCTTACCTATCCTTTATACCATTTCCTACAATCATTCTCTATCACCTGCTATCATGTACCGCTCTAGTTCCCTAGCTATCATCTGAGTTTTGCTTCCCAAAAATCTTTTTTGCATGTGCTTTGCTCTAGTTGACTACGTTGAGTCTTTCTACATCTTATGGTTTCTAAGTTTTACTATTTCATAGTTAGTATGAAACCTGCATATTACTAGTTAGTGCTAGCATGTGTTATCTATTTGTGCACTTTCTTTCCTGCCTGGTCTAGTACATTCAGTCGATCTATTGGTGGATTATAGAATTTTTTGATTTGTCATTTCAAATTTTATGTTTGCATTCTAAGTGTTATGATTTGATTGTATAGCTCCCCATTTGCTTGATGTAATTCGACTCCTTAGGTATGGTGACCCGGGGTATACATGGCCTGTCGCATAGGAAATCATTAGTCTTTAGAAAGGGTCTACCTACCATGACCTAACCACTTCTTTTTCCTCTGTGTAGATGAGCACAAGTCATGAACACTGCCATCACTGGATTAGGGTTCAAAGTGATGAATCTATCCCTACATCTCAGAACATGGAGTGGGTGCGCCATCTTAATGAGGCAACCTCGGGGAGTGGTGAGGTTTCTAGAGGCTTTGTTGCTCATTCCAATCCCATTGAAGGCCGTGGAGCTAATATAAATTAGCAACCTTCTAGTCACCAAGCATTCAGTTTGCATGTTTCATCTGTCCACTGCCATGATCTCTAGTCTGCAATCTGGACATATTGGTTTCATAAAGGATGTCACGTCATGGTGCCTTGCTCAAATTATTATGCTCCTTATCCACCACGGGGATTCATTGCCATCAGTTTTCCTTACCTTGTTGCGGGGCCTAGGTTTCCCGTTCACCCATTCATTATTAGCTTCCTAAATAGGGCGAAACTTAGTCCATTTCAACTCACCTTGAACTATTATACTCAGCTAGTCTCCCTAGCATTAGTTTACTCGAGGAAAGGTCTTTCAGCACCATTGGCTAAGGTCTTGTCCTATCTATACAACCTTAGATGCATGGAGTGACAGAGAGGCTATATTACCTTTCGGCATGATTAACAAAGCATAGGAAATTGCTCCCATACAGGAATGCCAAGGGGAGATCCAATGTAGGTCATTACAAAACTTGTAGGTTTTATATCTCATGCCCATCCTTGCACGAACTTCAGAATTTTGATTTTGTTTGTATCCTTGGTGAGTAGGTTGAAGACACCTGAATTTATTAACTCATTCATATTTGCTGCTTTGATACTAACTTTTGTTTCCTTCTGCAGAAGGGACTAGTAAGAATCTGGCTCTTAGGACTGAGAATCTTGGAATATTGGACTAATTTGCTACTTCAAACAATCTTTAGAATAATTTTCACTTTGAAGAGAGCCTTCTCTATTCCTATAAACTTGCTCCAGGCTTGATGTCAAGCTCACTCAGGGGGTTGGAATCTATTGGGTAAAGGAAGTTGATCAGGTGAACTTTAGTGACTACGAGGAAGTGATGAAGCTTAACTTCTTGACACCTTTATTTGACAAGGAAGAGGCTTCATTAGCCCCTGATGCTGACGTCACTCCTGTGGTTAAAAGTTAACCTTTGGCTTCAATAGTAGCTCTCATGTAAGACCCAGCTCCTTCTTCTCACCTTAAGGTGGCAGTTACTATTGAGGTCACTACCGTTCCTAGGTCCCCTACTAAAAAATGAAAGGTGGACAAAGGAAGGAAGGTCATTGTTCGAAAAAGGGCTGCACTAAAGGTTAGTGTTGAGGAGTGATTCCCTGAGTCTAGTTCTAAAATAGAAGAATATGTGAGTTCCTAATGGACAATAGCAATACAATTCTGGGGCATCACAAGAGGATAGAGGTCCTAGAATCTAAAGATCTTTTTGTTAGGAGATTGGTTGGGCATGGAATCCACTTTGGCTTAGCAATAAGTGATATCTCTATACCCCTGTTTTGCTATTATCTCCATGATCTAACTTGACCACTTGGCCTTTCAGAACATGTCAACGATGATGAAGGTGGGCGAGGCACTCTAGGCCGAGGATAAGAAGAACGTGAGACAATTGGAGGATCTGGCTATTGCTACCGCTGAAGCATTTGAACTTAAAGGAAAGGTCAAGGATGCAGAGGTCACTTTATCCCATGAAATGGTCACAAAGCTATTGCCTTGAACCTTGGTCTCATGACTAATGACCTGGCTAAAATGAAGATTGACCTGGATGAGGCTCTTTGATATGCTGATTGGCTGGCTCAATAAGCTAAAATCTCAAAGCAACATGCTATTTTAGCATAGCTGTGGGCTAACGAAGCCAAAAGGCAAGTTGAGGCTGCTATGAAAGAGCTAGAAATGGTAAAGGAGGAGGCTGCCAAGGTTAGGGCAAAGACTGCCTACTTGATTGCAGAGGTGGTAGAGAAAGTAGAGTCCAAAACTAGCTCTATTTTATTTTATACTCTATGGAAGCATTATCCTAAGCTTGACTGCTCTTTCTTTAGTGAGCAAGCTCTCATAATTGTGGAGCATTTCAAGAAGAGAAGGGCAGCCAGGGCTTGTTCCTCCGAGGAAGATATAGAGTCTATTACCGGGCCTCTTCCTATTAGGAGTTCTACCCAAATGGAGGGCGATTCATGGCTTGTGGAAGCCTCTAAAGGTCTAATAATAGATGACCCTGTTGTTGCTCCTATTGACTCTTCACTTTGTGAAGGTCCTGCTTATGAAAGTCCAATTCCGGGAGAGCCTACCCTTTAGGCTCCGGACCTTTGTAACTTGCCAAATTTTTTTTGGATTTTTGTATTTATGTACTCACTTTATTGTATGGATTTTTCTAGTATTTCAATTTACTTTTTCACAGTCCCATACTTGACTGCTTCAAAAATTTTTTTTTTTAACAACAACTCTAATAGACTACGATCCAACTAGTATCTTTCACAAAACTTTATTAGAATTTTATTCAAAAATAATCTGATATGCATATAAAAATTTTAGAGGAACACTTATGCATCTTTACATAGTTCTAAGAAATTTACAAGGTTTGGATCTGTACCGATCATAAGGCTAAAGTTGTGTGGTGTTCCAAGCTTGAAGAAATTCCATTTCGTCCATGTCGGCTAGATGATAGGCTCTATGACCAATGACCCTCTTAATGAGGTATGGGCCTTCCCAGTTTGGCCCTAAGGGCCCCTCATTGGCTTTGTGTGTGCCAGGAAGTGCTAAGCATAAAATGAGATTGCCAAGTTTATAACTATGGGGTTGAACCCTTTGATTATAGTACCTCATGACCCGTTGCTAGTAGGTCACGACTCTTAGGTGTGCTCTTTCCCTCATTTCCTCCATGAGATTTAGACTTTTAGTGAGCAGTTGATTATTATCTTCCAGATCGAAGGTGATCCTTCACTGTGATGCCACCTCTAGTTCTACTAGGATCATTGCTTCAGCACCATACACCATCACAAAAGGAGTTTCTCTGACGGTGTTATAGGCTATAGTCCTGTAAGCCCAAAGTATCTTTGGTAACTCATCCATCCATGCTCTTTTTTTAGCCTCTAACTTCATCTTCAGGATATGCTTTATTATTTTGGTGACAGCCTTGACTTGCTCGTTGACTTCTGGATGGTCTACGACCAAGAAGTTTTTCTTAATCCTAAGATTATTACAGAACCCGAGGAACTTCTCACTATTGAGTTGAGTCATGTTGTTAGTTATAATCTGCTAGAGGACTTCGAATCTGCAGATGATATTATTCTTGACAAATTTTTTAATTTTTGTAGATGAAATCTCCATGAGTTCTTTTGCTTTTGCCCATTTAATGAAATATTCCATAGCCACTATTACATGTTTGCAGTTTTTGCGAGCTATGGGTAGTGGTCTTATGAGGTCTATTCCCCAGATCACAAAGGGCCATGGATCGACCATTTACTATAAGTAGGCCAGTGGGGCTTACAGGATTGTCGCAAATCATTGACACTTATTGCACCTCCTAATGAATTCGGTTGCATCCTGCTTCATCATAGGCTAATAAAATCCCTATTGGAGAGCCTTCTAAGCTAGAGACATAACCCCAGTATGATTTCCACAATGGCCAGCATGAATTTTTTTGAGAATGGTATCATAATCCAAGTCGTCAATGCATCTTAAAAGTGGGGTGGAGAACCCTTTCTTGTACAACACATCATCGCATATGCAATATTGGGCTGCTCGAGTTTGCAGTCTTCAGGCCTCGAGCTTGTCATTTGGCAGCTTCCATTCTTGCAAATAGTCTAGGATCGAATTCATCTAAGAGCCTGGTATCTTTGCAATTGTCATGACCATATCCTTCTGCTCTATGCTCAGGGATGAGAGGAGTTCTAACAAGATTACTTCTAGGAAGTTAGCATCCTTGGTTGTAGCAAGGCAGGCCAAGGCATTGGCATATGCATTCTGGGCCCACGGTATTTGGTCAACCTCATAGTGCTAAAATGACTTTAACTACTCCTGAACCTTTTGCAAGTAGGTAGCCATCTTTGAGCATCGAGCTTGGTATTCTTCTCATACGTGACAGACCATGAGCTAAGAATTACTGAATATCTTTATTTTCTCAGCTCGTACCTTTTTGGCTAGCTGTAGTCCAGCTAACAAAGCCTCATATTCAGCTTCATTATTTGTGGCTTGAAGGCTGAACCTTAACGTATAGAGGATTTTGTGTCCTTCTAGACTGATGAGGAACACCCTTGCCCTGACTTTTTGCTCGTTGGATGACCCATTGACATACAACTCCCAGCATGGAAGTTTCGATGCCTCCACTTCCTCTTGTATAGGGCTAGTGAATTCTACTACAAAATCCACGAAAGCTTGCCATTTAATTGCCAATCTAGGCTTAAATTTAATCTCAAATTGGGCTAATTTGATTGCCCATTTGAGGATATGCCCCGATACATTTGTCTTCTATAGGATTTTCCTTAATGGGAATTACATCAGCACCTCTATACTATGTGCTTGGAAATAAGGTCATAGCTTTCTCGAGGTAATTATAGGCAATAAGTAAGTTTCTCCATTATGGATTACCTTGTCTCCATATCCAATAATCTCTTGCTCATATAATAAATAGGAAACTGAGCCCCCCTTCTTCTCGCATCAAAGCTGTGCTAAGGGCATATTGGGATACTCCTAGATGAATGATCAATTTTTTGCCCTCTTCTGGTTTTGACAAAAGGAGAGCTTACTTGAGATATTGTTTGAGCTATTAGAAGGCAATCTCATATTGGTCTGTCCATTTAGACCTTTTTGCCTTTTTTAGGATGTTGAAGAAGGGGACACACTTTTTTATTGCTTTGGAGATAAAGCTACTTAGAGTCGCAGCTTGGTCATTCAGGCTTTGTACATCTTTGGGCCCTGTAAGGGATCTCATATCGAGTAGAGCTCGAATCTTCTTAGGGTTGGCTTCAATCCCTTTGCTATTTACCATGAAGCTAAGAAATTTCCTGAAAGCGACCTTGAATGCACATTTGTGTGGATTTAGCTTCATCTGATATTTTCTTAGGATTTCAAACATCTCCCCCCAGATCGTAGACATGGTTGGAGACTTGTTCTGACTTTACCAGTATATCATCCATGTACACCTCCATTGTCTTTCTGATTTGCTCTTTAAACATCATGTTTACCAGCCGCTAGTAGGTTACTCTGGCATTCTTTAGTTTGAAGGGCATTACCTTATATCAATATGATTTGCGGTTAGTAATAAATGAAGTGTGCTCTTCGTCTTGAGGGGCCATAGGAATTTCGTTATATATTGAGTACGCATCCATGAAGCTAAAGAGTTCATGTCCTACCCTTGTGCCTACCAACTGGTCAATCCTTTGCAAGGGGAAGCTGTCCTTGGGGCAGGCCTTGTTAAGATCATTGAAGTCGATACAAGTTCTCTATTTCCCATTTTTCTTTTTCACTAGAACAGGATTGGCTACCTAAGTGGGATAGTGAGCTTCCCGAATGAACTTGTTTGCTAACAACTTATCTACATCTTCCTTGAGTGCTTTGTATCATTCGACGGTCATCAGCCTATGCTTCTGGCATACTGGCTTATGGTAGGGGTTAATATTTAACCTATGCAACATGACCTTTAGATCAGTCCTAGCCATGTCTTCATGATTCCAAGTGAAGACATTAATATTCGCCTTGAGGAACTCCGTGAGCTCCGTCTTCAAGCTTGGAGATAAGTTTTTACCTAGTTTGAGGCACTTTCTAGCATTAGCCTCACTTACCCAAACATCTTCGAGATATTCAGGTAGATCTGTTGCCCTTTTAGCATATGCTACGCAAGGATCCAGGTCGTTACTTACACTAGTTAGGTTCAAAGGTTGTGGTTCTCCTCCGGAGACTATGTCAACTTTCCTTCTTGCTTCTCCCATTTCGACCATATCCTTGTAGCACCATCGAGCTGAAGGAATGTTTGGCCGATCGAAGGGCAAAATGGTTAAAATTTTAAAAAAATTTCTTCCATCCAACCCAAGATCTAGCTAGTATTAAGCTTAAACATCACATTAGAAGCAAGGAGGAGCTGAACCAACCATTAGAAGCAGCTCGTGCGCGGTGAAAGAAGTGGAAGCCGATCGGTCACTGTCGCTTTTTGATGTGGACTATAGAGTACTGCACGTTTTAAAAATAACCGCAAGCGCACGGCGTAGTTGTAACACAGAACCGGCGAGTACGGG
>JANHAO010006030.1:0-21881 GCA_026873985.1 Saraca asoca | reverse complement strand
AGTGATTATCAAAATCTCAATAATCATATTAACATCTAAATCAAATGAATCCATTCAACTTAGATATCACAATAAAAACAAAGAGCAAAGGAGAGAAATGATCAGCAATTTGAATACAAAATAAAGGAATAAGATCTCCACATGAATCTTCAAGTTTTTCAACCCTTTGTGCTGATTACAAACTTAGCCTTCCATGGAAGGCAAAAAATACAAAGAAAAGGAAGGAAAAATGCCCTACTCTACTACTGAAAAACTAAACTAAAAACTACTAAAAAACTACTTGCCAAAACTGAACTAAAACTTCCAACTAAAATGACTTTGTCTGGGAAGAGAGAAGCTAGTGACATGGTTGGTGAGTAGGTAATGATGAAGGCTGTGTAGTTTGATTTTGCTTGCTGCCACTCTCCTTATGTGTTCTGTCCTTTTGCAAACTACATTCTCTAGTTTTTTCATTGTCTTAATGACTTCCAACTGGTTAAGTGTGAGTTGGTGCAAGAGATGATCCATTGGGCTCAAGATCCATGCCAATTGGGGCCTAAACATCCAATTCTGTAGAAGCCCAACTCGTAGCAATTCTACCTTTGTGTTGTAACTCATTTTTCACACCCATAATGATCTATTCAGCTCTGGAAGTCTTCATAAGAAATGTGACTTTATGTCTCAACTTCTATTTGAGCTTATTTGACCTTAATTGGACTTCTATAACTCCAGATATTGTCTGATTAGTGCATAAAGGTCAGGCTACCTAAGATAGTATTCTGATCTTATCTTGAACTATAATTTCAGTATCCAATTGGGTGATTTAGCCTTGGAGTCTTCATGAAAGTTTTAGAACTATGTCTTAGCTTTCCTACAAGATAAGAATCACATTAATTGGATAAGTGTAACTCAAGTTATAGTCAAAATACAGAAACTATTCAAAAGGGCCAAATAATGCAAAATTTTTTCTAATCATGCCAATTGACACAAAATCATAAATATATAATAACACAGCTGAAAGTAAATCATTTTGGACCTTAAAATGTTAAGTAAGAGGACAATTAAATGAGTAAAATATTTTATTATCAAGCATCCAATAGAATTTGGTGGATGGTAGTGGTTAGGTAGGGGAACCATCGCCAAAAAGGAGACATCAGAAGAGTGAGGACAAAAGGAATTGGGGATGCAGATGGAGAAAGGTAGAGAATCGGATAGTGCATACAAATTTTTGAATTTGAAATTGGAAGTAGAGATAAGATAAACCAAAGCTTCCTGAAGAAGTAGAGCTGGCAAGCATTCCATCTCAGTGCATATGCCTTGCACGTGTGGAAACAAAGAGAAAAAAAAATGCAAAGCTACTATCGCTTGACATGTGGAGAGGAGTATTAGTAGAGCGACACTTGGAAAATCACCCTCTATTAGAGATACTATTGATAAAAGGTAAGAATCTCCTTTTTGCCTGACGCATGTCATATAACAATTTTCTTGATCACATCATTAGCCCATGCTGCATCCGCATTAGTCAAATAGATTAACATTCATCTTAAAACTAAACTAAATTTGTATGTATTTTAAAAACAGACAGCTTCAATCAAAAATACAATAAATATAAAGGAACAAAAGTGCAATTAAGTCAAAAAAAATATAACAAAACTAATAAAAAAATTAATCATTTGAAAATGTTTAATTGATTCTTTTTCTATTAGAAAACGAATTATCATGTTTTGTTTTTAATTATTATGCTTTCATGCATTTGAAATTATATTTATTTTTATTTGAACAAATTATCTCGCCACATGTAATATTTTAAAAATGATTGAC
This sequence comes from Saraca asoca, assembly GCA_026873985.1. Lineage (NCBI taxonomy): Eukaryota > Viridiplantae > Streptophyta > Magnoliopsida > Fabales > Fabaceae > Saraca > Saraca asoca. The sequence goes on along the minus strand of JANHAO010006030.1, from coordinate 20,081 downwards.
CTAACACACCTTAACTTATCTTGTATTTGGCACTTTATCCTACTAAAAACATGTATTATTGTCAAGGAAAAATGCATTTTATCTATATGTAGTATCACTTTAATTTTAATTTACCTATTCATAATTTAAAATGTGGTAAAAGGGTAATATATGGTTTACACCATTAACACTTTGCTCACTTGTACTAATTTGTTATCCAAATCTAATAGATTTTATCATATGTCAGTCATGTGCTTCCTAATTAGTCCTAATTTGACCCTAATTTCACTCTATCATTTCCATTTTCTCTTCCACCTAAATTCAAAATCCTAAAGAAAAATTTACCTTTAATTTCTACAAAAGTTCTTTGATTTTAGATTAAGACCAAAAAGGAAATTGGGAATGATAGGAGTATAATTAAGGTCAAATTAAGACTAATAAGAGAGCATGTGATTGGTATATGACAAAATCTATTGAATTTAAATAGAAAATTAGCACACATAGACAAAGTGTTAATAATGCAAACTACATGTTACCTCTTGGCAACACTTTAAATCATGAGTGGGCAAATTGAAAATAGGATAATATAATAGGTGATTAAAGTGTATTTTTCCTATTTATTAATGCTTGGCAAGGTTTAAGAGATAACCTTTCTCAAATTTTGTCAATGTTAATTTATAAGTAATTAATAGTTGATTTCTGAGTATCTCATATAAAGGATTTTAAAAGAAAAGAAAATTACAAGTATTGAGGAAGCGAGAGGGAAGTGTAAATAAAGGCCATGGGGATTCTGTGTTTAAACTTTGAAGTATTGGAAAGGGTAATTAAGTTGTCTTGGTTAAGATGTAATTGAGTTATCTCCAAGTCCTAAGAAATCTTCTGCTTTTATAGATCTGGATGTGGGCTTCAGACTTGAAATTTCTCTTGATTTTGATTCTGGTGGACTTGAAATTTTCTTCAAATTTTTTTGAAGTATCTTGAATAGTGATTAAAGAGACTTAAGGTATCTTGAATAATACTTTCTATCTTGAACCTTTTTCTTTTCCACTAAAAGCTTCTTGAATTATTGTATTGGAAGCATCTTAAATAGTTGATGAAGCGCAATACCTTTAGAACAACTTTTGTACAAAAGGGAACCCAAGGCATCTTGAAAATTTTGTTGGAAAATCCCTTTAATAGATCCAATCATCTTCATCTTCATTATTATTTTGAAATCCAATGTCATACCAATAATATTTTCTTAGTTGTTGAACTAAGTCATACTCATTTTTTACTAAATTAGCTGACTCTTCAATGACTTCATAATTGAAAGGTATTTAAGGGAGGTAAGCTTCATATGTTCCTATTTGTTAATAATCATCTGCTCCTAATAGTCTTGAATGAAGAGTTTCAAAAAATAAATCACAGGCTATTGCCTTTGTTCAAGCTTTTAGTAATTGTTCTTGAATAGGTTTTGAATAGTGCCATGGGACTTCATCATATTGATATAGTTCTAGTTTATTTTTATGATATGAGGATATTTGAATGCGATATTGAGCTAGAATAAGTTTCCCTAATAAAGTCTATTTAGGGAGTATACTTTGAATAGTGAGTTAAACATATTGAGTGCATGCAAATTTATGAGAAAAGGCACTTAATACACAGAATTCTAACTTTCTAACAAAATCTTGAATTTGTGTTAGGTTTGAAATGATGACTTGACAAAGATGTCCATAGTCAAACAACATTCTTGGGGTTATGATTATAGAACTATTTTGATCGGTAGTATAAATATTATAGAACTGTTAAAAATCTAAAGTTACAATAGGTATACTAAATGGTTGTTAAAGGGGAATCGTTATGCATTTGGGATTAATTTTTAGGTATGGAACTAAATCCTTTTTAGGTGCTTAGTCACATTCCCAAGAGATTATCATTCTTGAAGGCTCTTTATCAACTATTAAAGATAGAAAATGGAAAAGAAATTGTTGAAAGTTTTGCGTTGACTTCTGAGCCTTTTGATAAATTGCCTACTTCAACTCTTGAGGAAGAAATTTTGGAAAAATTGAATATGATAATGGAGACATAAGCTGTAAAGGATTTGAAAGGAATTCCTGACTAGTTGATTCTTTTAAATTTTAATAATCAATTAGAAATGTATTTCTTCTATCTTGAAACTTTGAAATATTAGATTGAATATTATCAAAATGATTTGGATAGGATTTCCAAGTAGTTTGAGAGAATGAAGATCCTTCAATTAGAATTCTTTGGTAAGAAAATCTAGAAGGGAATCTTGATCACCTTTAATGAACTCAATATCAAAACCAAAGCAAGCTAAAATTCCTTGAACATAAATTTTGAATATCTTTTTGTAAAACATCTTTTGCAACTTTACAATCAATTCTTAATAAAAACCTTTTATGGATTAAATCATCTTAAAACTTAGTGATGCATACTACTATAGATAATACTTATTTTTTGATAGCAGAACATTTGTTTTGAAATTTGATTTAACATCATGAGTAATATCTAACTACCTGTTCTTTCGACTATCTTGACTTTGAGAATTCCTCTATACTTTATCTCAGAAGCATCTATTTCTACAATCATAAAAGTTTGGGGATTAGGTATTCCTAAACATGGAAGTTAGCAAACTATGGACTCCTAATTGCCTCAGCCATCTCTTGATTTCAAATTGAATGATAAGAGTGGTTTACTAATATGGATAATATTTAGAATGAAATTTGCTACAAAATTGAGATATCCTAAAAATCTTTGAAGTTAAGCTTTATATTTGATTTCATCTGGAAATTTTTTATGAAATGCTATTGCTCTACTTATTGGAGTTATAGTCCACTGATGTATATCATGTCCTAAAAATCTAACTTTTGTTTGAAATAACTTCATTTTCTCTTAAGAGACAGCCAAAACATTTCTTTTGATAACATTAAAAAAATCTATAAATATTTAAAATATTATTCTATTGAATTTGAAAAGATTAGAACATCATCTATGTAAACTATTGAAAAATAAGTACATGGATTTAAGATGTCATTTATCATATTTTGAAACTCTGAATGAGCATTTTTTAGATCAAAAGGCACCACATTCCACTCGTAATGGCTAAAGGGTGTAGTAAAAGTAGTTTTATATCTATCTTCTTATTTAATTTGAATTTGCCAGAATGTTGATTTCATATTGAAAATATTGCTACTTGATAAAGTCTTCCTAATAAATTATTTTTATTTGAAATTAGATATCTTATCCATTGAAGAACTTTGTTGAGTGGTTTATAATTGATTACTAATATTGGTGCACTTCTTTCTATATTTGCTTGATTTCGAACATCAAAGGCAAAGCAACTCCAAGGGGATTTACTAGGCCATATTAATTTTTTATCTAATAAATCTTGAATTTTCTTTTTATAATAATTTAATAATTCTTCTTTCATTTGAATTGGTCTTGCCTTGGTAGGAATTTTTTCTTTCATTGAAATACTTTTCATAAGGTAAAAAGATCATATGCCGCTTCCTATCCTAAAAAGCATTTGGGTTTTCATCACATACTTCTCCTTCATTTAGCCTTTTTATTTCTTTTATTTTCTATTGATTTTGAGAATTTTAGTTTTTATTCTATTCTCATGTAATAAACCTCATTTTGAAGATCTTACATAAATTTTTTTGCTTTTTATCATATTGACAGAAAATGTCTCATTTTCTTGAATGATATTGATATCTTTAGCTACTAGAGGTAGGAAAGATTCAAAGCATGTATTTTTAAATTTTAAAAGATGAATTCCCTATGTGGTAATTGTGAAAGGATATATGTAGAGAAAATTCAAAGCATGATTTTTAAATTTTAAAGGATGAATTCCCTATGTGGTAATTGTGAAGGGATATATTTGTGCAAGGAAAGGATTTCTTAAAATTATTGATTCAATCATATTTTTAACTAGAATGAAAGTACTTTTGAAACAAATTTTCTGTTGACAAACTTGTGCATTTTCTAGTTTATGCTTAATTTGCATTCAAGTTCCACCCACATTTCTTAATAATTCTTTATTTTTTTATAATATTTTGTATGTATTAAACTTTCTTGAAAACAATTCATGTTCGCTCTAAATCTACCAAAATATAAAATATTTTATGAAAATCTACCAATTACTAAATTGATTTGACTAATCTATTTGTGAAATTGGAATTTTTGAATGGCATTTAAATATTGATTTTTTTTTCATTTTCTTCCTTTTCCTTTAAATTTTCTTGAATATTTTGAAAGGGAGTTAATGCTTTTTCATAATCTTGACCTTCTTCAAATATTATACCTTTTCTATTTGTAGAATAGTTTGATAATTTTGAAATTTCTAATTCAAATTTTTAATTTTTCTCTTTTATCTCTTTTTTGATGTTATGAATTTCAATTTGCAAGTCTTGAATTGTGATTATATTGTTAGGTGGCTTGAATTTATTAAATATTTCTTGTACATTGTAAGGTTTAACTTTTTCTTGAGTTTCTTTTTTAGCAATAATCTCACTTAATTTAAGTAAATAATTCTTTTAAATTTCTATATATTGAATTTTCTCTATTATTCCTAATAAAAGTTGTAATTCTTTTGAAAATACATTAATTATTTTTGAATTTTTTGATTTAATACTAAGTTGTTTCCTAATTGAATGCTTTTTTTTTATTGAATCCTCAAAGGTCTTTATTTTATCTAAAAGGAAATTTTTTATTAATTTCTTTTGTAATTTTCAATTTTTCTTGTTTTTATTTATTTTTTGTTTATAATTGACAACATTACTATTCATTTTTAAATTTTTTAAAGATATTAGAAAATTCTCTTGAGGGTTATTGTTATCTAAAGATAAGTTTTCTATTTTTTGATAAGGGTGATCTATGTTAATAGGTTTCTTTTCTTGTTCTTGGCTAATCTTTAAAGATTGTTTGCGAAGATTTCTTGTTAAAGGTAATAGTACTATTTGTTCAATTACTTATTTTGATGTCTAGTCTATAACAGGGTTAAAGTTTTTTGAAAAAGAAAAATTCTTAGTTTACTGAAATTTTTCCTTTTAAGTTGTATAATTAATATTAGTTGTATCTTGTTGGAATTATTATAAGTTCTTATTTTGAGCTTTGAGAGACATCATTTTGAGAAATATAAGAGCCTAAGTTTAGATTTATTTCTTTTTTGTTAACATGCTTTATTGGGATCTTTTATCATGACTTGATTTTATAATAAATTATTGATATTTTAACTAAGTTCTATCATCTTTTGTTTATGTAATTTTTTATGGCCTCCTTCTTTTTTTTCTCTCTCTTTCCTTACTTTATTTCTTTCTATTAACTTTATATTATTTATTTCTCATGGCTTAGAGGAATTTATAATGGGATTTTTAATACTATTTTCTCAATAGTATTCTTCAAAACAATAAAAATATATATATGCTTTCGTAATTCTTCCAGTTTTTTATAATATAATTTTTTATAATTATCCAAAAATTCTTTTAAAAATGTTGAAAATTATCATTCACTTTTTTCTTTATTTTCTTGATATGTAAAATCTAGATGAAGGAAATTTTTGTTAAAAATAAATTCTTCTTTGACTATTTTACCATTGTTATTTTTATAATATTTTGGACCTTAAAGATTATTTATAAGATTTATTATGACTTTTTACTAATATTTTGACTATTAATTAAATCTAAGATTATCTTTTTATAGTTTTTTTGACTAAATCCTTCTTTAGAGGTTAATGGTATTAGTTCTTTGTGTTTAGGGAGTAGATTCTAGATTAAAGAGGCCATGTCAACTGTTTTGCAAACACTAGTTTCAAAGAGGAATTATCAATTACCATTTTATGAACAACAATTACTGAGACGACTATTGACTACTCTAGTTTTGATTTTTCTTACCTAGATTTTCTGCTCTTATATGGGACCATCCCACATCATAAAGGCCTTGCCCTAACACTCACCTCTTCCTAAGCATCAATAATAGGCTAACAACTGTAGCTTTTGAGACTACCTATAACTTATTATAGTTGTACCAATGTAAAGTGTACTAACTCCAGGTATTAAAACCTCCACTATAATAACTAACTACTCCTACTGCTGCAAACTATTATTCATGCTATAGTAACCAACTATTCCTACTATAGTGAATAACTATTCACACAACAATGACCAGGCTACAATGACCTAGGAACCTTTTCTCACCACTACAAGGCTCTGATATTAAATGTGACAAAGCTGCTCAGGAAGCTCTGAATCAATCTTGATGACATGTTGAAAATAATGTTAATGCAGAGAATAATGTTCTAATACAGAAGCATAAAGAAAATATTAATGGAAAACATTATGAAAATACTATGAAAAATAGTATATATTGCAAATATGAAATTAATAAAGGCAATAACAAAGAGTTGAAAACTTATAAAACTTATTAATTCTTGAGTTTCTTGTACAAAGGATTTTGTAAAAAATAAAAATAAAAAAAAACCTTATAAGTATTGAGGAAGGGAAAGGGAAGTGCATACAAAGCCATGGGGATTCTATGAACAACTGTTTTTCATAAATTTTGAACAACTATAAGAGTATCTCTGTGCTTGCCTCTATTAATTTCATGTTTGCAATATATATTATTTTTCATAATGTTTCCCATTAACATTTTCTTTATGCTTCTATACTGCAACTTTATTCTCTACATTAACATTATTTTCAACATATCTTCAAAATCAATTCAGAGCTTTTTGAATAGCTTTGCCTTACCTGGTATTAAAGCCTTTTGGTAGCGAGGAGATGTTCCTAGGTCACTATAGTCCGATCACTATTGTGTGAACAGTTGTTCATTGTAGCAGGAATAGTTGGTTACCATAGTGTGAATAGTAATTTGTTGCAGTAGGATTAGTTGGTTACTGTAGTGAAAGTTTCAATACCTAGAGTTAGTACACTGTGCCTTAATATAATGTAATAGATTGTACGTAGTCTTAAATGCCATACTTGTTAGCCCATTATTGATGCCTAAGGAGAGGCGAGTCTTAGAATGAGGTCTCTATGGCATTAAATGGTCCCATACAAGAGTGAAAAGCCTAGGTAAGAAAAACTAAAACTAGAGTAGTCAATAGTCCTCTCAGTAATTGTTGTTCATAAAATGGTAATTGATAACTCCTTTCAGAGATTAATGTCCATAAAACAATAATCATAGCTCATTTACTTAGGAAACTTTCTTCCAAACATAAGAAACTAATGCCATTAACCTCTAAAGAAAATTCTAATCAAGAAAATGATAAAATAAATCAAGATATTGTTAATAATCAAGAATTGATTATTTCAGAAATAGAACAAAGACTAAAAAATTGGAATTTGCCAAAAGTTCCAGGTCAAATAATTTATAAATCAAATATTTTTTATTTCTTTCAATATGTTATTAGTACTACTTATGAGCAAAACTTAAGCATCAATAACACTTATGAGTCAATATCTTTACTTTCTTCAAATCTAAGTAAACAACACAAGAAACATTGCAAATATTTACATGTAGGCATTATTCAAGCACCTGCAAAACATCTATATAGGTTAGGAATAGACATCCCAATATTAATAATACTTCAAGATACTAGAGCAATTACCTTTAAAAACTCTTTATTAGCTTGTTTATAGTCAAATTTACATAATAGATCAATTTACTTTAATTGTTTTCCATATTACACTGTATATTTAGGAAATCCACATATTAAAAACTTTTTAGCTTTGAAAATCAAAACGAAAGAAGGAACTTAAATAGTAGAAACTAGACATGTAGATATAATTTACAGAATTCATTACAAGGTTATGAAAACAAAATATAAAAGCTTCAAGAAAATCAAAAGAAGGTGAAACTTTATTGATAAAAGCAAACACTCAAAATTCAATAGTTCTTACTCTAAGGCCTTTAAAACATGACCAAATTTCTTTTGTAAAAGAATGGAAAATTTCAAAACTAATGCCTCTAAAATATGAAGAAAACCCAACATTTTGTTAAATAAAAAAAAAACCTTCAGGAGATGTAACTCTCAAATTTGCTAGGACCTTGTCTATGCGATTTAAAGAACATGAATCTAAATCTTCTATAAAATCAAAATATTTTCCAAGAAATCATTAGATTCAAAATCAGTTATTTCAACATTAGATTTAGATATATGGAAACATGTAAACTTAGATTCAAAATAACCTTAAGTAAACTATCAAGGTATAGATTATAATAAAAGTATGCCTGACACAAATTATACAGTAGAATATATCTTAATAAAAGAATCAGTAACAAAACCTTCTCCCTCAACCCATTCAGATATGCTACTATATGTCCAAAAACAAATTACAATGATCAAAGAGAATTTGTACTAATAAGAACTTCCTTAATCAAGAATTTTTATATGATGAAAATAAAGAAAAAGAAAATGATATTTTTCAACATTCTCAAAAGAACTTTTGGATGATTATAAAAGCTTATATTATCAAACAATAAAAAAATTACAATTTCACATATCATTCTTTAAATGGTTTGAAGTTTAGAGTGTACAAAACCTTTTGTAAAAAATTTCAACAAAGAATCTTTAAATGATGACCTAAAAGAGAAACCTACTATTATAGAATTTCAATATCAAAGAGAAAAAAATTTATCTTTAGATATCAATAACCTTCAAAAGAATCTTTTAATGAATAGTGAACAATGGTTCAACAGGATGAAATAAATAATCAATCACACCATAAAAATTCTTTAAATGTGATCAAAAACTAGTCAAAACTAGGAAACTTCAACAAACAAAACAATTGTAAGAAATCATCCTCCTTCAAAAGAAATTAAAATTTCTTTTTTTGAAACTTCAATAGACCCATTCAAAAAAAGGATCAACAAAAAATGAGTGTAAAGAAATTTTAAGTTTAAAACAAATGAAGAATATTCAATATCAAAATAATTATTCAAATTAAATACTTCGTACCATACTACTCAATTAGATAATATAGAAACTACTATAAGAACTATCACAAATCATTTATCTCTTCAAAAATCTAAAAACTCAAAAGATAAATCAAAATTAGAATATCCTATTTTTAAGCCTTTTTCCCTATCTCAAGAAGAATTAAAAATTTTTAAACTAAGAAAATCCAATAATGAAGAATTATTAAAAGAAAATTACAAACAAGATAAAAAAAATTAACAACTAATGGAGAAAAAAGTATTAAAACAATTTCAGAAAACACAAAAATAGATCAATTAGAACTTCAATTTTTGAATAATCAAATAAATAAAAGGAGTGAAATGTATATTAAAAAAAAACCTTCAAAGCAAAGTCAAAATTTCTATACTAGAAATTATTATTCTAGACCTACACTTCTAGATATTCAATATAAAGAAAGAAATCAATATTAGGAAAATTCATATGATGGACATGGAATTCATGAATGGAATTTAGATGGAAAAGATGAATGTGAAATATTAAACACTTTAAAAAATATGACAATGGTTGAAATAATAATGATAAAAAAACCATTAATCTCTCGATTACTGAATTTTCTGGACAGTTAAAAGGAGTATGGGACTATTATGTTTTTGAAGAACAAAGAACCATATTATTTTCAATGGTCAAACCTAAGGTGGTTAATGGTCAAATAACTTATACTACTGATATATTTAATACTTTAATAGAAGGAATAACTAAGTAATTTATAGAGAATCCTTCTGAAATTCAAAAATAGCCTCAGAAGCTTTATTAAATCTTAAATGCCCCACGTTAACAGATTTCAGGTGGTATAAAGATGTACTTTTATCAGGAGTTTTCACAATACTAGATTGTGGATTAGCATATAGGAAAGAAAAATCTATAGCAAGTCTTCCCAATCAATTTATTCAAAAGGTTAGTGAAAACTTAAGAAGAAGGCATAATGGAGATATTCGTTGAATACAATTAACCTATGGTCAATTAATCAATATAATTAATCAAAAAGGTTTAGCCTTGTGTACTAATCTAAAGTTAAATGAGAATTAGGAATATTCTGTATATGGCTATGAACTAATAATACAAGCCTCTTCAAGAAAGATAAAAAGACAAAATAAATTAAGTAAACCTTAATTTTTTACCTTAATTTTTGAAAAAAAATCTTCAAAACAAAATTATTCTGAAAATTCTTCTCAACCAAAACAAAATCCATCACAAAATACTTAGAAAATTAAAATAACTAAAATTTCTCAAAAAGATATAGTATGTTATAAATGTGGTCAATTTGGTTATTATAGTAAAAATTGTCAAATGAAAGAAAAAATAAATGCTTTAATTGCAAGTGATGAATCAAAAAATCAACTTCAAAACTTATTGATAAATTCAATAAAAGAGTCTGAGTTCTCTCAAGAAGAAAATGATGATTATGTTGATGAAAGTATTAAAAAAGAAGATTCTGATAAAGAAGTAGGACCTAAGGTTAATAATGAATGTTCTCAAGATTGTGGAGAAATATGCATTTGTTCTCCAACAGGTTTTTAGAATAGGAGGAGCAATGGATCAAAACTTTTATTTTTGCATTATAATATTTTCTGTATACATCTCTTATTGTTTCCAAAAGCCTTTTATGAAAACTTACTTTCTTACTTAACATAATCTTTTAGGATATAAAAAATGTGTAAATCAAACCCTTCTCCAAAAATATCAATAGCAAATTATACCATGAAACCCCTAACATCACCCAACTAACCCAAATCAATGAATCGACCCTCATTAGGTTCCATAGTTCTCCTTACTCAAAATATATTCATCACCCTTGGTACAATACCATAGCCTCTAGGAAATTATATTGAAGCAACAACTTCATTAATAAGTTCATCTTCTCCAAATACCCCTCCTTCAAAACCAATGTATTCTCAAGATATAGAATATGTCATCAAAGATATCAAAATTCCTGTATCAATAATAAAGGAGTATCAAAAAATAGTAACTCCTTATGACAATGCCAAACATATGATACCTAAAAATTGGCACTATATTCTAGAACATTTTGGAAAAATAAGGGATTTTTGTGAACTAGTTCTTCAAACTCAATCAATTGAACTAGAGCATAACGTTGATCCTTCAAATCCAAAAAAAATATAGCATTTTCAACAATCAAAATCATAAGGATTCTTACCCATCAAGATTTAGGACTTTCTTTTCCTTATACTTACAAAAAATTCTAGTTTATTTTCAACTTAAATCTTTAACTATAAGGATTAAGAACAAGTCTAGTTCAATATTCTTTTTTACAACAATTACTTTCACTCTTGGTTCATTCAATTTACTTCAACTTGTGCAAGAAATCCTATAGCCTAATTTTCAAAATGGTTAAAAATTTGTGGACCAACTTCACAAATCTTTGATACAAAAATTCAAAAAAACTTTATTTTATTTTCCTCAAAAGTGAGTCAAAAAATAGATAAATTGTAACATTTTTGTATAAACTTCAAAATTGCTTAGATACTATGTTGGGACTATACAGTTCTCAAAAAAATCCAAACCCTTGTCCATTAAACCTAGATTGAGTGTTCAGCATCAAATGGTGGAATAAATTCTAAATTGAATTTGCTAATGTTCAAATTGTCCATAAATACTTTAAATACCCTCGGATGATGGTATTGTCTCAAGATCAAACCAATTTTCTCATGATCAAAAGTAAATTTTCAGCTCATCTAATAGGTACTTCTTCAAAACATGAGTTCAAGAAAAAACTGTTAGATACCTTATCTCAAAATAAATAGTGATGAAGAAGAAAGATCAAACAATGAAGAGGTCTAATCTGCTTTTCAACAAAATAAAGATAACTACTATAGAAGAAATCATAGCCAGTTCCAATAATTCCAAAATTCAAGATGTAATGGTCTCTCTCGAGTTCCATTTTTCAAAAGTCATTCTAAAAAAATGTTATCCTTCATCAACTATTTAAGATGTTTTTTTGTACAATAGTCCAAGATCCTTTTAGTGGAAAAGAAAAAATCCAAGACAAAAAATACTATTCAAAATACCTCCAGTCTCGTCAATCACTATTCAAGATGCTTAAAAAAATTGGAAGAAAATTTCAAGTGCACCAGAATCAAAATAAAGAGCAATTTCAAGTCTAAAGCACATATCCACATCTATAAAAGTAGAAGATTTCTCAAGACTTGGAGATGGCTCAACTTAACTAAGACAACTCAATTACCCCTTCCAAAACTTTAGAGTTTAAGCATATAATTCCCATGGCCTTTATATACAATTCCCTTCCTCTTCCTCAATATTTGTAATTTTCTTTTCTTACAAAATACTTTGTATGAGATACTCAAGAATCAATAAATTTTGTAAGTTTTCAACTCTCTGTGATTGCCTCTATTAATTTCATATTTGAAATATATATTATTTTCCAAAGTATTTTCATAATGTTTTACATTAATATTTTCTTTATGCTTTTATGCTGCAACATTATTCTCTGCATTAACATTATTTTCAACTTATGTTCAAGATCGATCCAAAGCTCCTTGAGTAGCTCTGTCTTACTTGGTATCAAAGCTTTGTGGTGGTGAGGATAGGCTCTTAGGTCACTATAACCTGATCACTGTTGCATGAACAGTTGTTCACTATAGCAGAAATAGTTGGTTACTATAACATGAATAGTAGTTTATTACAATAGGAGTTGTTGATTACGTAGTGGAGGTTTCAATATCTAGAATTAGTATACTATGAGTTGGCATAATTCTAACAAATTCTAGGTAATGTTAAGAGTCATAGTTGTTAACCAATTATTGATGTCCAGAGAGAGACGGGTGTTAAGGCAAGGTTTCTGTGATGTTGGATGGTCTAATATAGGAATAGAAAACCTAAGTAAGAAAAATTAAAAGTAGAATAGTCAATACTCCTCTTAGTAATTGTTGTTTATAAAATAGTAATTGATAATTCCTCTCTAAAAATAGTATTCGCAAAGTAGTTGGCATAACCTCTTTAATATCAAATCTGCTACCCAAACATAAAGATCCAATACCATTAACCTTTATAGAAAAATCTAGTCACAAAAACTATAATAAGATGATGTTTGTTATGGGCATTTTTTGGAACCGAGTGAAATGGGCTAGCAAAGGCCTAATGAACCAGATTAAGGCAAAAAGGCCAACCTATTCTGGAGTAAGGTCACAGAAGCCAATTAGTAGATTGCTCGTTGTAAGCTCAAAGCCTCCAGCAGTCCAAGGTCTTAGCGAGCTCCCCCCAGCGTAATTGAACATAGCTAATGTCTGGTTAGCAGCATGAAATACACTTTCGATTAGCGAATCAGCCTTCCAAGACTGACAATGATTTGTCCTGCATTTATTATCTAACGCTTAGCATTTATTGCCTGATGTGGCTATAATCATAGTTTTACAATGTTAAATTACAACTTATAATCTTCCTTACTTCTATAAATAAGAGAGGAGATCATTGAAATGGGGAGAGTAAGAAAATACATGCAAAAACACTGTAAAAATATCAAGAGAGCTGTGAGTATTATAACTCTGATAAACTGGACAGTGAAACAACTGTAAATAGCAAATACAACCACTACGGACGTAAGGGCTATTTGGCTTTAGCCAAACCACGTCAAAAACCCTGTGTGTTCACACCATTCCTCTTCTTCTTGCTCTTACAGTTTCTTCACATCTTCATGGCTTTTACAACAATTTGGGTTCCAAAACCCTTAGTTGACCAAATACTAAAATCGACCATCAATATTTTGGCACGGGTGGGACTAGACTGCTTTTCTATTAACTCACTAACCAACCGTGATGGCAAGAGGAAGAATGACTAGGAGTTCTGATACCACCGCTAACCAGCCAGGTGGCTGTGGAGAGCAATAGTGAAATGCACCAAAGGATGGGAACCCATTCCTGGCAAGCACCTCTTCCATTCCCCCGGAAATCGATAGTGTACAAGCATTGCACCTACACTAGGAGGCACTCGAGAACATAATCAGGAGACTTGTTGATGCAGTTGCCATGCTAACCTAGGCACACACCTATGAAGTACAAAAATAGGTTGAAGTTGCTGTAGCCAGGAAAACTAACCACGGGCCACAGAAAAAGGTGTCGGTTCAAAAAGGGAAGCTAACTGAGGAAGGGCCTTAACGAGCAGACTCAGTTCGTTCCACCAGCTTGCGATCTGAATCACAAGATCGTTGAGATCGCACACATGATGGAAATCAATGGCCTGGAAGCTCGCATTATATTGAGGGCTCAAATGCAAGTCATGACAGTACCAAGGGTAGATAGTCTGAAACATAAGATACAATGTTGGAGGAATTATTACAGAGGCTATAGCGATTGGAAAAACGTGCCTCAGCTTGAGACTAGTCAGATCGCTATGAGGAGAAGACCCCATTTTCAAAAGAGATCGAGACAAAGCCTCTCCCTTACCTATTTAAAGTTCATATCATCCCTTCATTTGATGGGAAAAATGATCTATATGACCATTTAGATGCTTTCAACATCCATATGAACCTTCAAACTACCAACCTCTTGGTCAAATGTAGCGTTTTCCCCTCCACTTTCGGTGATGTACCCCAAATGTGGTTCAAGAATCTCCTAGCTTGCAACACCAATAGCTAGGAAAAATGTCAAAACAAATTTACTAATTAATATAGGGCCCTCAGGAAGTAGCTCGCACCATTCTGTCACCTGGCTATGATCTTCCAGTGAAGGGACAAATCACTAAAAGATTATATTATCAGATTCTGATGTGAGATTAACAATGTGGAAAGCCCCTCTAATGATAGCATCTTAACAGCGATCTCAATCGAACTTTACAAAGATGAGAAGTTGTATGAAAGCATATATAAATCCCTAGTGAAAAATCTGGGAAAATTCTATGAGTGAGCTACTAAGGAGGTCAGATGGGAGAAGGCCTTCGATCGAAGGAAGTTTGGACAGAAGAATGAGATGCACAGCTCTACCTTCGTCTAAGATAAAAGAAAGAGTAGTCATAGGAAAGGCATAATAAGCCACAATGATGATGTAGGCGTCCGACCTGCTAAGGAAGCCAGGAGAGAGTAACTTAAACTTTAAAGTCGCCATGATAACTATAGTATCTTGTCCTACACTCCAAAGAGGATATATGCCATTAAGAAGCACAAAGAGGATTTCGAGCAACCTAGGCCCTTGAAAACTCCACATAAATACAAGGATGCTAACAGGTTTTGCACCTATCATAATGACATTGGGCACAACACCTCTAAATGCAGGTCACTTAAGGACACAATAGAAGATCTAATAAGAAGGCTTGAAGGACTACGTAATGCAACTTGCAGAAAAATAGCCTCAATGTTCCTAATAGACAGTGCAGCCATCCTAGCAGGTCAAACAGGAGTGGACAGTTGTGGTAAGAACCATCTTTACAATCTATGGTGGGCCACATATCACAGGCACTTCTAATGGGTCACACGAATGCTATGTACGAAACATGAGCTATATCTTGTCTATAGGTTATGAGCCTAAAAGACCTGCTAACAGAGCCAGGAGCACCTCTAAATGCATCATCCTTGTGGACGATGACGCACAAAGGGTCCAATCCCCCCACAATGACACACTTGCATATAGGCTAAAATTGATAATGTCAAAGTGTAAAGGATCATGCTGGATACTGGAAGCTTAGTAAATGTTATGTATAAAAAATGTTTTGAGGAAATGGGACTAAATGAAAGTGACCTGAAGCCTTCACTTAAGGATCTTTTCGACTTCACGAGATATGCAATCTTTTCAGTGGGATAGGTCAGGCTCCCCATCACTTTAGGGGATAAAAATTGCCAAGCCACTGTCCTAGCTAATTTCTTAAATGTGGACTACCCCTCAGCATATAATATAGTGCTGGGGAAACCAAAAATGAATGACCTAAATATAATCATGTCTACTAGAACATTGACGGTATAGTTCCCTAACCCCAACGGAGTCAGATGCATGCAGGGTGAATAATACACAACTCAGTGATGTTACGAGGATGCTGACAAGATTAAGGAAAGAGAGAAAAGAGTTAACGTGGTGTCTAGTAAGGAACCCCGAGCTCTAAGCACAATGGGGGTTAACCACGACCTCGATCCTTGTGACATGGATATGGACAGGAAAACTAGGCCTATAGAGGAGCCTTAAGCTAGGGAAGAACTTGCCTCCCAACATGAAGGCCCAGCTAGCTGATTTCCTCAGGGCAAATTTAGACGTTTTTGCTTAGAATCACGAAGATATGGTGGGAATTAACCCCAAGATTATGTCCCACAAACTTAACATTAATCCTCACCACAAACCAGTTCGGCAAAAGAAGAGGCCGATGACTACTGAGCATTCCAATGCTCTGAAAGAAGAAATGGATAGACTGTTGGCCAACAAGTTTATCTGAGAGGCTCACTATCCGACCTAAGTAGCTAATCTCACTTTGGTAAAGAAGAAGAATGGAAAATGGAGAACGCACATTAACTTCACCGACCTCAACAAAGCCTGTCTGAAGGACAGCTTTCCTTTACCCAGAATTGACCAGCTCGTTGACACAACAGCAGGTCACCAGCTTCTCAACTTCATTGATGCTTATTCGGGGTACAACCAAATACTCATAAAGCCCCAGGATGAGGAGCATGCCTTGTTTATTATGGATTGTAGACTATATTACTATAAGGTGATGCCCTTTAGGCTGAAGAATACAGGAGTGATTCACCAACGGCTAGTCAATATGATGTTCAAAGAACAAATCAAGAAAATCATAGAGGTTTACATGGTAGACATGCTTGTAAAGTCCAGACAGGTCAAGGATTATGTAGGGATTTGAATGAAATGTTTCAAATTTTGAGGAAATATCAGATGAAACTGAATCCACTCAAATGCATATTTAGAGTGGGCTTAGGAAAATTTCTCAAGTTTATGGTTAACAATAGGGGGATTGAAGCAAACCCAAAGAAGATCAAAGCAATTATTGACATAAGGTCCTCGACCAAGATCAAGGATGTGCAAAGTTCAACTAGTTAGATCGTGGCACTTGGCAGATTTGTTTCCAAAGCAACAGGCATATGTGTGCCATTTTTTGATGTTCTGAGGAAGGCCAAATGGTTTGAATGGACTAAAGAGTGTGAGGTTGCCTTCCAATACTTGAAAGAATATATGGGCCAAGCTCCATTACTATCTAAGCCACAGAAAGGCAAGAAGCTCATTCTCTACTTTAGTGTATTTCAGCACGCTATCAACGCAGCTCTTGTCTAAGAAGAAAATGGAGCCCAACTCCTAATCTATTATGTAAGTAAAAGACTATGGAAAGCGGAAGAAAAATATACGCCTATGGAGAAGCTCACTCATTACCTTGTGATTACTTCTAGGAAACTGTAGCCTTATTTTTAGGTGCATACCATCGAGGTGCTCACCTACTACCCGTTAAGGTAAACCTTACAAAAGTCAGACACCTCAGGTCATTTGATTAAGTGGGCCATTGAGCTGGCTCAATTTGACATCCAATCTAAACCAAGGTTGGCAATTAAGGGACAAATTTTAGCCGATTTCATTGCTAAATTTATTGGACCAATAGAAAAGGAAGCAGAGACTTCAGAAGGCCCATAGTGAGAGCTTTATGTAGATAGGTCTTCATGCGAGCAAAAAGTGGGAGCAAGAATATTGTTAATCAGCCTAAAAGGACATAAAATCCTCTGCATGTTGCGATTTGAATTTCAAGCTACTAACAATAAAGTAGAATATGAAGCACTACTTGTAAAACTTCACTTAGCAAGGGAAGTACGAGCTGAAAGCTGAAAGATATTTAGTAACTTTTAGCTCGTCATTTGTCACATAAAGGGCAAGTATTAAGCATAAGGGTTAAAAATGACAATCTACCTCCAAAAGGTTTAAGAATTACTCAGCAATTTGCAGAGGTATGAGATTAATCAAATCCCATGAGCTCAGAATGCACATGCAGATGCACTAACTTGCTTGGCCTCAACCAAAGATGCGGACTTCTCAAGTGCAATCCAAGTAGAAACTCTCCTATCATTGAGCATCGAGCAGAAAGACATTATGATGACAACTGTTGAGCTTTAGAGCTCGTGGATGAGTCCAATTTTAAAGTACTTACAAGATGGCAAGCTCCCAAAGGATAAGTTAGAAGCACGCCATACACGAGCTCGATCTGCTAGATATTGTATTATCAATGATACACTTTATAAAAGGGGCTTTTCGGCTCCACTCCTCAAATACATCGATGGCCTTGATTGTGATTCTGTCCTGGGGAAATTCATGCTGGACACTGTGAAAACCATGTTAAGGGACTATCTCTAGCTCAAAAAGCACTCCAATAGGGTTTCTTTTGGCCAACTATGAAAAAGGATGCGATCAACTGGTTAGATGATGTGACAAATGTCAAAGGTTTGCTAAAATTCCTCAACCTCCTCTGGCCTGCCTTAAGCAGATGGTCAGTCCTTGGCCCTTTGCAATATGGGGCATTGACTTGATCAGGCCTCTCCCTACAGGTTGTGGGAATTGCAAGCACACAGTGATAGCCATTGACTACTTCACCGAATGGGCGGAAGTAAAAGAATTAAGTGAAATTTCTTCCTCAAAGATCAAAAAATTTGTTTAGAACAATATCATCTATTGGTTTGAAGTCCTCCAGCAAATTGTAACCGATAATGGGACCCAATTCACTAGTGAGCAGTTCGTTGAGTTTTGTAATAACCTCGGGATTGTGAAGAGTTTTTCGGCAGTAGACCATCCTTAGGCCAACGAACAAGTTGAAGCAGTAAACAAGATCATTAAACAGATCTTTAAGACAAAACTGGAGGCCAGAAAGGGAGCATGGGTAGATGAGTTGCCAAAAGTACTCTAGGCCTATAGAACTATAACTCACAGCACTACTGGACAGACTGCTTTCTCGATGGTCTAGGGATTGAAGCTATGATACAGGCAAAGTTCGAAGTAACTTCACATTAAAGGGCAACTTTCAATGCTGAGGATAATAACCAACTACTCACCATAAAACTCAACCTCATCAAAGAAACAAGAAATATGGCCTATCTTAGGATCACAACTTATCAATAGCAGGTTGTGAGACATTATAATAGAAAGGTCCAAGCTCAGAGTTACAAAACAGGTGATCTCATGCTATGCCTTGTCTTACCAGGAGCTCGCAAACCTAGCGAAAGAACATAGGTCCAAATTGGGAAGCCCGTACGTAATAAAGGAAATTTTGGGTAATAGATCGTACTGTCTGACAAGTGTAAATGGGGTTGAATTCCCTTAAGCATGGAATGCCATACATCTACAGCCATACTATTAATAAGGGTGAGCTTGGCTTTATAATTTTGTATCATTATTTAAATTTCAAGTAAAGGGGTCTAAAAATTCTCTTTCGATTCTATGTTTAAGAATTCTTCAATGTATTCCCTGTCTAACACAAACCAATTTCAGAGTTAACCCTACTTATGCTCAATGAAAAGCCATATTCTAAGATGACGACCCAACCAACTGTCCTGAGAGGCTAAAAAGCTCATATTTTTTCTACTATAATCCATATTGGTGATGTAATCTATTTAAAACTATTTAGCTTATGAATCAAGCATTCAGACTAACAGCTCAGTTCATCATCATAAAAAGTCAGAAAGACCAACTGATTTAACATCCCGGTATAAAGTCACGATTTACTAGCAAAACATTCGAATAGGCGATTTAACAAAGAATTCGAAAGGAGAATCAGAGGAAATAGCAGAATTGAAATGATCAACCTCAGAGTAAATAGTTCACATAAAGATCAACAAAAATATTTCAATTACATATGATTAACAGACAAAAGTACATCCAAAATGTTCAGAAAATACAGGTTACAAAGCAAAAACATGAAGGTACAATCTATGAAGTTGGAGGCCCAAATGGGTCTTGATGAACTAAGGAGTCAACAAGGGGTGTAGACAAATTCTCTGTCATCTGCTCCTCAGTTCCTACTATGGCTCTTTCTGAAGGAGTGTTCGGCCGAGCAAGGGCAAAATGGTCCAGAAATTTCAAAAAGTTTTCTTGCACCCAACCAAACATTCGATCCCAGATCTGGATAGTAGAGAGCTTTAGACTACTAATTAGTAAAGGGAGCAAGCTCAACCAACCTTTGGAAGCCG